>JAQGCA010000009.1:0-90931 GCA_034698945.1 Protaphorura quadriocellata | reverse complement strand
CCCGAACCCCGCAAGGGGGACGCTCCGCTCCCCCTAGCCCCCTAGGGCTTGACCTACCTAACCTAACTGTATCTATAAGTGGGATTATATACAGTTAGGTTAGGTAGGTCAATCCCTAGGGGGCTAGGGGGAGCGGAGCGTCCCCCTTGCGGGGTTCGGGGCAGAGCCCCGGCGGGGGATGGGGGGCAGAGCCCCCCAGTAAGGAAAGCATTCAGGGACAGGTTGCAGAATACAGAGACAGCATACAACGGCAGCGTACTCCGGCAGCATACTCCGGCAGCATACAACGGCAGCATACAACGGCAGCATACAACGGCAGCACACGACATAGGATGACCGTAAGTCAAATGACTATGTGGCAACACCTAAAGCGGCAGTATACCCCGGCAGCATTGCAAAGCGGCAGCATTAGACCCTCACCGGCAGCATTTGTGCTACCGGTGGTTTACTCCAACCAAGACAGCTGTGTAGGACTTGCAAACAGGTGTGGAGGTCAGAGCCTCACCTCGGATTGACGTTGCGCTTACCTATTGAATGCAGGGTTTAGTCGTTTAGTTAACCTTTGCCCGACCTCCCTGAACCTCTCTGAGTCTGTGTACTACCGTTTTTCATACAGGGGTACCTTCCAAACACCAAATTTAAATTAGCTAAACCATTCTCCATGAAGAATACGCGATTGGCATTGTTTTCCAAACCCTTCGGCGAATATGAATTCGTCATAAATTCCTAATTAATGAAAACTAAAAGTATTGACTCATTTTTGCAGGTCATTATGAGACCAACAAAGTTGCCCATTACGCTGCTAAACGAGAAATCAAAGCAGGCGAGAGTTCATCTGTTGGACACGGAGAGTTTTGAAACTGTTTTCGGGCCAAAGAAACAACGGAAACGCCCGAATTTAACTGTCACGGAATTGTCAGAGTTAGTGGATAGTGCTAACGAAAAGGCAGATAAATATGATCCTTCAAAGGACAGCGATTTAGTAAAAGACGCTCCGGATATTTGGGAACCTCCAAGAGAATGGATCATGGCTGCAGGTCAAAGTAAACGAATTTGGAATGAGCTTTATAAAGTCATTGACTCTTCTGATGTCGTTATTCAGGTTAGATTTCATTTTCTCACAAATGTCAGAAAGGAGGGATTATCCAGTGTTATCATTTTTTTTAAAAACTTTTTCTAGGTTTTAGATGCTCGAGACCCAATGGGAACACGATCACCTCCTCTCGAGAAGTTTCTAAAGAAAGACAAACCTCATAAACATCTTGTTTTTATTTTGAACAAAGTCGACCTCGTCCCAACTTGGGTTACACAACGATGGGTGGCAATTCTTTCTGCAGAATACCCGACGATGGCATTCCACGCTTCAATGACCCACCCCTTTGGCAAGGGCTCGCTTATCAATCTTCTCCGACAATTTTCCAAACTCCATGATGACAAAAAACAAATCTCTGTTGGATTTATTGGTTATCCAAATGTAGGAAAATCTTCTATTATCAATACGCTCAAGTCGAAGAAGGTTTGCAAAGTCGCCCCGCTAGCTGGTGAAACTAAAGTTTGGCAGTATATAACACTTATGAGAAGAATTTATCTAATTGATTGTCCTGGCGTTGTCTACCCGTATGAGGAATCCAATGAAGACAAAGTTCTCAAGGGAGTTGTCAGAATAGAACTCATTGAAAATCCTGAAGATTATATTGAACACGTCCTTGCTCGGGTAAAGAAACAATATATGGCAAAAACTTATAAAATTGAGGATTGGGAAGACGGTGCTGATTTTCTTACAAAAATGTCACGACGTACTGGGAAACTGTTACGAGGAGGTGAACCTGATTTGAATGCAACTGGAAGAATGGTACTCAACGATTGGCAACGTGGAAAATTACCATATTTTTCCGTACCCCCAGGCTTCGAGACAAAACCAGGGGCTGCGAAACCTGAAGAATCCACGAAAGGAAACAATGACACTACTGTCAAAACCGGAAGATTGAATAAACCCAACCTAATTCAAAATTTGAAAAAAATTTTAGTCCAACTTGATTACGAGGGTGATGATTTAAGGCCTCTGGAGGAAGTGACACCCAAGAGTGATGGTGATAAATTAGAAGTATTCGATTCTGACGAAGAAGATGAAGTTGAGGATGAGGATGACGAGGGGATTGAAATTCAAACTGATGACGTCCCTACGTCGACTCTCTCCGATGCATCGTCTTACTTGACTGATTCGGACGAAGAGGTCGGTAAAGAGTCTGATGGAGATTCTGGTGAAGCAAAGCCTTTTGTGAAAACTCCTAAATCCAAGGGTCGAAAGAACTTACCACAAGTACCAGTCGCAGTCCCATCGTCGTCGAAACAAAACAAATCAAGAAAGAGGGCAAGAGATGCTGATGAATCTGATGAGGAGGACGAGTCGCCCAAGAAAAGAGGTGGCAAAGGACGACAAGGAAGCGGTAATGAAAAACTGACAAGTAAACAGAAACGTAAGAGGGAGAGGGAAAATAAAAGGAAGAAGGTAGGAAGCAATTTCTATGAAGTTACTAATGTCAAAAATAGAAACAGAGATAGGAAAGTTCCAAAACTAAACAGGTCAAAACCCAAATGAGTTCATTTAATTTTCCAGGATTAGTTTAGAATATTTGTTCATTACAGTTTGGTGTGAAATGTTTTCTATGTTATTGTATCAAAATTATTTTTTCATCTTCGGCATTCAGGCAATTGGGAAGATTACTTTTTTCGATTTGTAGTTTAGTACGATTGTCTGCTTATTCTTGATTGGTAAATAAAAACCTATTTGAATTTGAATTTGAATTTGAGATTTAGGGCAAAATTAGATAGAATCACAGACAAAACATTTGTTACGGTTAGACGCGAAAATCTATAGGGTTAATAACTCTATAAAAAAAATTAAGTATTCATTTGATTTTTAATAAAACTGATACTGATTGAAAAGAATGAATAAATCAAAATTATATTTAATAATACATGAAAGCACGTTAAATTTTTATTTTAGCCTTGGGAGAATTCTGTATTATATTGGAGTCTAATTACAGAAACTGCGAACAATATGCACGTGCAGTGTGCAGTACTGGCATAATTTTGTTTCGGTTCTGGGAAATAAGGTTGAACAGGCTTTAATTATCGTTTATTCCGAAAAAAATTCCAAAGCAGTCAGCTCATGAGTGTTTATCCTCTGTAATGATATCTAGCAATTTTCTGATAATCAAGGGGTTAGAACGAATTCGAATCAGATCATATTCTGTATTTTCTATTCGGCGTTACTTTGTTAGATTGCACGCAAAACGCGAACGAAAGGATCGTTTATTTTTAAAGTTATTTTATTACAAAAACATTAGTTAGGGTCTCAGCGCAATTTAACTTCGTTGATCCAAATCAACAACAAAGTTAAATTGGATTTAATAAATAAAAAATACAATTAAACGAATCCGTAAGTCCTACAACGACAGCGGTACAAAATAGAAATTAGAACAGGTTTATCTCACACAAGTCATAGTTGAGTAATTAATAGAGTTTGAAATCCTGCACCAATTATTAACAATTTTTGTGGTCGTGCTGAAATTTGTTGAGGTAGAGTACAACATGAAGTGCCACATTGTTCTTGAGAATTTCTTGAATCCCGTGACTGTTAGAGCACTGCCATTTCCATGTTTGTTTCGAATGATTTCAATTTCGACGTTTTCCACAACTGGACACATTTTTAACAGTGGTCGGATGCTGAAAGATTTCTCAGACCCTGGAACCTTTAGGGTGACATACAAATCTGTCAAATGCTTCATGGTCACGTTCTTCAAATCTGATTTCGAAATTCTAGCATTGCTTTTCAGTTTCTGTAAGTTCGGGAAACTGTTGAGTGCGTTTAAGAAAGACGCATTGCATTGATGCCCATCCACGACTCTCTTTGAAAAGTTTAGAACGATTTCCTTCACACCTCGCATGGAAAAGTCTTTAAACATTTCACAATATCTACATAAAATTGTGTCTTCAAAAACAAGTGTTTGGATTTCATTACTCCCCTTCAAAATCCGATTCATCGATGGTAGATTGCGTAAGGAAACAAAACAATTTCTCATGGAGAACGTCTCAAGATTTGGTATTTGAATGAATTCAGATAAAAATTTCCAAAACTCTCCACACTCGGGTGTTCCATTGATTTCAAAATTTAGAATCTTCAAATGTCGGAATGGTTTGAGAGGGGTTTTTGTGGAATCTTTGCTTAGGTCATCACAAATATCTCCACCGAGAAATGAAAGTGTTTCTAAATCTGTGAACTGAGCAAGAAGTGAGTACATGTCACTGAAACCGAGTGGTCCTGAGATGACCATAGTTTTGAATTTATTTGCACAATTTATAGGGGGTCCAGCAGTCCAATCAAACTTTTGGCTAATCAAAATTTTAATAGTGGCATTGTTAACTTCCTCGCAATTCAGATACAGATGTGTAGGAGAATCAATCGTCAAAACGAATTCACCCGTACTTGTTTCTTCAGAATCCGTCTCTTCAAACATATTCACGTTAGACTGCCAAGTTGGTACTACTGTGAAGACGATGTTAATCAAAAGAGCAATTGTTATAAATCTTTTCCACATTTTGAGGCTCACTTTTGTTTTCCCGGCTTAATCGGTTAATAGCACTGAAGTGTAGTTGTACTTGGTATATGGGGAATTTATCCTGTGCTGGAAGCTATTACAAACGTTTTCAGATTATTTCCAATTTTACCGCAGTCTGATACAGAAATGAATGTCATTACGTAATCCTAAACATTAAATACATAATGTTTGAGATCACGCGTTCCGTTTGCACACAAGATAACATTATTTTTATTAGAATTTAAAGTGATTCATGCTTGTATCAATATTGCGTAAAGGAACAACATAAAACATGGCTTTGACTTACACACAAAACTTAATTCCATACAACCAATGGTCAGTGATGAATGACTTTGCAAAAAAATAGAACGTGGGATTTACACTTTACTAATCGTAAGTGTTGCAGATTCGATACATCTCTACCACACTCAATATTTTTACTCCACAACGAAACTGCTTTGGTTGTAAAAGCTAGACAGGACTAAAACAAATACAGAGAAGACAAGTGACTTTATCGGCAGATAAAATTATATTATGTCGAAACTTTCCAACCGTGCTCGTTCAAATATGAGACACCTCCACAATGTATCCTAGTGTATCAAAATTATTTTACTCCCTGAGGAAAAATTCACACAACAAACATTACTGATGCACGAAGGACAGATATGGGTGCTTGAAATACTCGAAAAGTTTATCTGTTCCTTGAAAGTTGCCTTGTCCGAACTTTACATGTGAAAAGGGTTCCTTGTTAGTGCCGAATTATTTTATTTTTCCTTGACTTCGTTGACAGATTAAAAACAGGCTCCATCGTCTCGTCGAGTCATTCAGGAAAGATTTCCAGAATGTAACTCGTACTTTCCACCAGCCACCAGCAGACGGAGATTAATCAGGATATAAAACTCGACCGTTCAAAAATATTTCAGGAAATGTTACCAAAATTAAAAAAAAATACAATCTCAGACATACATTCCGTAAGAATTATATATAAAATTTATGTAAAATTTTTATATATATTTTTGTTATCCTAGTGAAATTGCTTTGCCCTATTTTTACTATATGATAACCCGAATAATGTCAAGGGCGCCAAGCCACTCAAACTTGTACTAGGAATATGTCATCCCGTCGACGGTTGTGCCACAGAAAAGCGAGCGAAGCGAAGCTCATCATCCCGTCCTTTCAAAAAGATAGGGTGCGATTTTATCGCCCAGTAAAATAGAGGGATTTCACGGTAGATTTAGACTGAAAACACAGTTAACTAATACCTTGCACAGGAGAATTCCTGCGCCATATATCCTGCGCAGTAAAATAATACCATGTTAAATAGCCAGACCTCTTTTTTAATGGGGGGCTCCGCCCCCCAACCCCCGCCGGGGCTCCGCCCCTGAATCCGTAAATTTAATATTCCAACCTCACACGGCATATGACTTTACGCATACGTCATTAAATGAAAGACCATTCAACTATGTTTCATTGTACAATTAATGACAAATATTCCAGATTTTCAATCATTTCATCACCCTTCAATAGGAAAATTTCCATGGCAACGGCGAAGTTTGTTTACGTCAGTTCTTCTGAGAGGCAAACTACTCGGTTGCTATGGAAATTTATCCCATGCCAAATGCCCAAACCCTAAAACTCGAGTCTAAGGGGACACCCCTTAACAGTAGACAGTAAAAACGCCCTGATGGCACAACTACACCTCCAGGAGAATCTTCCCTGAAAATTACAGCCCGATCGGCCCAGTAGTTCCGGAGAAAAGCTCTGGACAAAAAATGCGTTACATCCACATAGGAGAGATACAAACGGATTTCGGACCACCTAGTGGAACAGAAAAGCTTCGCTACGCTACGCTCGCTTCGCTCGCTGCGCTTCGCTCGCTTAACAACTTCAGTAAAATCTACCATTCGTATGGGATTGAAGGCAACGACGTCATGAACAAATCTCGCTAGATTATGTTAGCTCTATACTTATTTAGTCCTAAGGAAGTTCTTAAAATTATTTCAAAATTAATTTCTTTTATTACGGTCAAGGATTTCAGTTTTCACTGTTTCAGGAAAACACTATTTGGTGTGGAGAGGAGAGAAGCCTCATGAGAGAGATGCCATGTTTGTAAATGATGGTAAGCGAAAAGGGTCGCCCTTACCATAAGCCGTCTAATTTGTACAA
This sequence comes from Protaphorura quadriocellata, assembly GCA_034698945.1. NCBI lineage: Eukaryota > Metazoa > Arthropoda > Collembola > Poduromorpha > Onychiuridae > Protaphorura > Protaphorura quadriocellata. Next base: position 84,164 of record JAQGCA010000009.1, on the reverse strand, counting down.
GTTTATAATTGCATCCGAAATTTCTCCGATTCATTATACTCATGGCGGAATAAATCCTTGGGAAGGAACGTGGGACTAATTTAGAGAAAAGAAGAGGGCCTTGGATATAAACGAAAACTTTAAAAGTGAAAATTAAGAAAGAAATGCAATAAGGATAAACGGATAAATACTTTTGAAACTGCAACCAAGTTTTCCAAGCGATTGAATAAAACTTGGCATCCACATATTACGTACCTCTACACACTACATACATTTACATTTCATGGAATGAAAGACAAACCCTGATAGTAGTTCTAGTCGTCGTACAGTACTTAATGTCCATATATATTTGGTACTTAAGTTTGGCTAATGCAATAAAAGTAGAGACTCCGCCTAATGAATAAATATGCGAGTTTTGGAATAATAGAAGCCTCGGTTGAGTTTGCTTTAATGGCTCTAGTTAGTGCCTTTTCCAAGCTTCATGTCATCCAACTATGATACTATGACTATGGACTAAAATGTGAACGTCCATTATATGTTACAGTCTGCTATTTTAAGTTCATATCCATGGACTATTCAGTTTTTATTTTTGCATATAGTGAGTAAAATCATATCTAGTAACATTACCTGTAAATATGAGTCAGACTTTTACATTTGAAGAATTTTCTTGTAGGAATTTGTAAAACTAAAGATTACAGTAAAACTGCTTCTGGTTTGATTTGTTTCCTACGTTGAAGCAAATCTCTTTCTCTGAAAACCACAGCGAGATTCATAGAAATAGAGAACTCATTTTCTTTCAAATTAAACAGTCAGTCCATAATGGATAGTAGGAAATGCGTCCCTTATGGCTTAGTCGTGGTGAGTGTTCGATCCCACGGACAGACAGGACAAGGTTAAGGTTAAGGACCGGAATTCCTGAATATTACGGGTTTGTCTCAAGGCTAAGCTGACAGCAAACCCAATTTCATTTATAAAAAAACAAGCATTGGACCATGCCTTATCAGTGAATCTCAATTATTGGGTTTGTTTTATATTATTTGAAACTAATTAAACAGTTATGACTTGAACGTTTGGAACCAAAAGCGAAAATTATAAAAATCGCAGTACACCGTCGTTTGGCTGGAGAATGTGCACCGACTTCAACTTATAAGTTAGTAGAAAGCATTCTGCTTGGCCGGGTCTAGTCCATACATACATGCACATACTGGAGGATTGAAAATGAGAGTGAATGATTTAATTAGGGATTAATTTGACTCAGTCGGGATGTCTTAATTAGATGTAGTTGAGTTTAGCTTTAGTTTAGTGGACGGGAGCGGAGGATAAACGGGTTTTGTGGTTCCACGGGTGCGCTGGTCTCATGGAAAATCGGACGGACGGAAAGGAAAGTGGAGAGAAATGAAAATGAATCTTCAGGCCAACATTAGAGTTTGTAGCCCTTATGTATTATTTTATGACTCCACTCCAGTCCTTGGCAGTTTACTCTCGGAAGGAGCCCTGTTGTGAACATTAATATGAATATGATGAGTACAAGTTAATGTAATATAATTTCATCTGCTCTCAGTCTTAACTTAACCAGGAGTGAACATGACCATGGATTTTCATTCTAGTCTTACAAGGAGCGCAATTCGGATGTAATTTTTAGATCGCACCAAAACATGTACGTTTCAAAGTGTCCTGGTCATTAATCATACATCTGATGATTAATCAATGCACAATTAGTTTGTTTTAAACTATGCTTGTAATGAAAATTATATAGAGAATAATTCAAATCGAATCAAGTGCTTCCTTGTGAACGATGTGCATTAAAAATTCATTAAATATAATAAAGTTTAGCTTTATTCGCTTATGATCAGTCTTGGTGGTGTCAGAATTTGAGAAATCGGAGAAAGTACACTTCTTTAGTCAACATTCTAACGTACAAGTTTTCACCCAGTCTCACCAGAAATGTCGGGATCTAATACAATTACAAATTTGAAATAAATTTTGATATACAAAAAATTGGTACAATCTTTTGAACTTCATAAACACCAAAGCAGTATTCAAATTAAGCGAAAAACATGGGTTTTCTAAATTCGGTAAGCAAGGGCACCCCTCATCCTCATTCATCCAAATGTTTTTCATATTCGTGTCGACCAAATTCGAATAATTTAGAGGATTATCGGATTGCTCAAAATTTACATTCCAATACTGTACCTTGTGAGTCTGACCAATTCTAGCAGTTTCAAAATAAATGTAGGATTATGGGCGGTTCTCCGAGGAATGGGCTCTTCCATTTATTACAACACCAGCGTGTTTCCAGTTAGTTGAGAATTCTGTCTAATATGGAAAATTACATGTCAACCAGTAGACTTGAGCCGACGGATATGAACAGAAATGTTCGTTACGGAACCTAACATTATTTTACAACGCAGGAATGGTTAATGGTAGTTTTGCAGAGATTAAGAGTTCTTGTATATTTAAACCGTATCACCAGTATCTACGACGGAATGTTCTCGGTTCGAAATATTCCAGCTTAGAAAGTCTTTCATGTTTTACTTCATTTAAAAGTTTAAATATTAATTTATAAGGTTATAACATTAGGGACTAAAGCATACATTTCGATTCTATTATTTCCAAGTTTCTGTAATGGAAGTTAAATTTATATTTCTGATTTTTAAATGAAAAAAGAAAGTATTGACGGGTGGTGATTTGATCTAATCGAAACCATTACTTAGAAAGCACATGTTTATGGGAGGAGTGCACAATTTATTTAGTTTTAAATTAATTATAAATTGGTTTAAGGCGTCAATTTTCACCTAGATTATATTAAAGTAAAATTCTTACAGTACATGGATTTAAAACATATCTGACGGGGTCGTAAAAACAAACTTTTAAAAAGTAATAACAGGGGCGGGGCGGAGGGGAATAAATGTTTAAATCAAAAACATGTTGCAATGAACACCACAGACTTTTTAATCTCTTTGTACCGTCTTCCTTCTCGAGAAATCAGTCCCTTACCACCACAAAACTTGTCCTCTCTTGTCCTCCTCTAAATTCCAATAAAGTTTTTCCTTCCAAGAAGTATGGTTGTAATTTATGAGTCAGGTCTGAGTGAGCGTTGGAAGAACTTTATGAAAGGATAGAATATAATAAAGACGTAGAGGAAACAATAACTTTGAGCATTTAAATGAATCTTGGTTTCGCTCCGTGGTGAGATATGCGTGCGTGTGGAAAGTGTATTTCCACAAAACAAAACATTTTGTACATATAACTTAATTTACTTAACTTTTTTTCTCCCGTTCTTTCTCTCTTTCTTTTCGGTGAAAGTTGGGAGATAGGGTGGAGAGAGGAATGATGTGCGAAATCACGTCAATTTGAACTCAGTTAGGAAGGAATTATGGCAGCCATTAAGAGGGACTTTCCGACTCTCAACTTAGTTTCTTTTGTGGTCTCTTTCGTGTTCGAAGTTCACCAAAAAATCTATTGTAACTATGCATAGTGAAAGCATAAAGAAAATGTATACACATTACAGGCATCACTTGAAAGCAGCCCTTCCGACTGAAAAATATTCCCATTCTTTCTTAGACATGCATTTAGGACTACATTACTTGTGGATACGAATACGAATAACCACTTAATATGCGATATGTACTGATCTAGCTAAAGATGAGGGGAATATTATTACCTTAAACAAGAACTGTCGGATTATGTGTCGCTCCCAAAAATCATCCAACCAAAAGTTATAATTGAATTGCATTTTTTAAATATTACGATGATAGTGCTATACAAGAGATAAAAACCAATTTGCTGTAACACTCAATGGAAATCAATTTGGTTATACTATACTGCTTGGGCTATGGAGCATTATGATATTAATAAAAAATTCTATGACTCTGAGTCTGAAACAAGCCTATTTTATGGTTAAAGATGCGTACTCACGCAAATTACAAATTACTGAGACCGTTCAGCAGAGTCGCATTGATCTTAAGGGGACCAGCCCTTCCAAGCAGCAATATTGGAGTGGAGAAGAACTTAAAAAATTCCATGCAGAAATACTGCGGCACTGGTGCGGGGCTAAATTACAGGTAAATTGACATGCCAAATCCATCCACTCCGTCCTTGACATTAACTGACAACGAACTAAGAAGTTCCATTTGTAAAAAAAGTCACAGACAAATTGAAAACATCTTTTGATGAAATTAATCTCATTTGAGTATATTTTTGCAGGCCAACTGCCTCAAATCGGAAGTACTTCTTAGACTAACTTTTATTTTTGTTCGAAAGAGAAAGTAATAGAGTTTTAATTTGGGTGCACACGAGTGAAGAGGAAGTGATTGATCAAGAGGAGTGAGAATGACTTGTTCCCTTGGCTAGACAAAAAGAGATTAAGAGAAAGGTCGCTATATAGAGTTGAGTTTGGTTTTTAAAAGTGCTTGTTCACTGATGGGAATTTCTTCCTACCTCGTAGTATGTATTCCGGCAGTTTTTGTTCTAATATGATCATATGGAGACCCCGTGTGTGTGTCCCACTCGGCTCTCAAACAATCTATCAGATTACTCTGGAACTTTGTCCTCTTGTCTCTTTTCTAACATTAGAGAAAATCACATTAGGATTACAGAGACACTTCTCTGGCAGCACCCATCCATCCATTCCAACACGATTTCATGACAAAATCCAAACCAAACCTGTATCTCATCCCATTCTTCCCTGATTCCCTTGCATACATTCAGACTTTCAAATCAAATGATGTATGGTTCGTTTATACTCATTGACTTACCTGCGCTCACCTGCATCCATTTATCTAATCCACTTCCACCGTTTTGTCATTTTCTCTTCCTCCCTCTGACTTTCTCCAGAACAATAATTCGCTTAATAAGATCGTTAAGTGCTTGAGCTCAATTTGTTATAGATGATTTTAACCTTTCTTATCTTAGCGGGAAAGAATTGCGGGGCAAATGTACAAAATAACGATCGGGTTGATTAATATTGTATCAGGCCGAAATTTTGTGGTGTTGCAACCGTAGGCTCGTTGAGTACAATACTTGCAGCTCCAGATCAGAGAAGTCGACTTAGTGGCCATCATATCGAGGTCTTATAAAGTTATATCCGGAGTTCACTGCAGATTCCTGGATTCTTTCATTGCTGGATTTGAATAATCAAGCTACGAGTCGGTTCTTGCTTAGTGGAGGCAACAGTTGACTTTCCGTGCTAGAAACTTTCACAAATATTGATGAGGATATATAATATATACATACAAAAACAATTTCAAACAAATCTCTCTGAAGTTCATAAACCCACAATAATATGTACAATTTATTATAGCAAGAATCTTCTTGTGTATAGCTACTAAATTAAAAACTAAAGTGAGCACTACGTCGCCTTATTCTTCTGTCTGCCAACCTAACATACGGGGATTGTCGCTTTCACCAAAGATTGATTGATTTGTACAACTGTCAGACCGATTTCACGTACGTGTTCTTTAAGCCACGGGACAGACTACTCACTAAAATATAATAATATAATATAATAATATAATGGGAAGAAAGCGGACTTTTGAAAAAGAAAATGAATGCAGAAACATTTTGCTAAAATGTTATGTAGCTATGAAATCGAAACTGGCCTAGATTTCATTATTATTGTGCATTAATATTTAATTTAAAACTTCGACGGTGAGAAATCAAGTCTCAATAATCAGACACATAGAGTAAAATTGAATACTCTTTTTTGAATTGAATACTTTAACTTATTAGAGACAATCACGACTTGTATAACAGTTGAAACTTTACGAGTGCCTTGCTACACTGGATAGACGATAGAATTACGAAGCTGTCCCACTACTGCAGACACATTCCGCATGAGTTTTGTGAGTTGACTCAAGTGATTAGACTGACAAACCTAATTCAATAAACTTGTCATCCTGCATTGAACAATTTGAATTTCTCGAGCTCCAAAAAGGTTTTTCCTTACTTACTTTTCCAACCAACATATGCAGTGGAGAGTTAAGTATTATTAAATTTAGCTAACTACATTATAGTAACATGACGTGGGTTCCAACCAAATCCAAATCCACTTTGAAGTTTCCGACGCCATTGTAAGATTCTTCTGTTTGTACCTCGATTGCACGGGATACTTCATGCGACCAGGTCTTCAATGAAAAATACAAGATTTCTATACCTCCATTTAGTTCATGCGAGAATATTTAAGTACAGTTTTCAGACACGAATAAATACTCCAATTAGTTAACATTTGGTGGTCAGACTTTCACATTTTGTAAGGGTGTGCATTTTTTCAACGTTCCGCAAGTTGTAAAAAAAAAACTACAGTGGAGAAGATCGTTACAAAACGGTGGCCTAAACCATGATTAATCAAGCGATTAAACCAACAACATAGCAAAGAATGTAGTAATGACAATGCGATAACATCGAAGCAGACGATTAATTAGTTATTAAAACGCTTGCGTCATATAATGTCGGTCAGGAAAACTTTACGAATGCATCTATTGTACTGATCGCACCGTAGTGAGGCCCGTGGAGAAAATATCTTTTATACAAAATCATTCGGAATTCGAACTTCCGGTAAAAATAAACTTTCACCAAACCGATTGAATCTTATGTATAAACTAGAAATATTTTCTCAGATTTTCAAAAAAATATATTGGACATGTTTTTTCTCTTGAAATTTTTCACATGCCCACCATTCGTCTACTGTATTGTTATTCCTAGCCGTTTTACACTTTTCACATTCGTCAGCAGCGCTACGCTCATAAGAATTTAAGGTGAAAAGGTGAGCCTATATTATTAATAAAATTTCTAAGAAAACCGTATCTCAAATTGTGTCCAGTTTAGCTAAACTTTGATGCAGAGAGTATTAGTTTAATGATAGTGTTGGATTATGTAGGACATGCCACTCTGCCGTTTTTGTACGTGAAAGCTAGCGACGTCAAATATTGTCCATCTTTGAGTTAAGACAGACAAAATTAAATGTTTTTTTAATGGGACACCAGAGCTTAGCTGTAGCCTCTCAAAACTTTATTTGCCTTTACCCTCTATAATTGGAGCATACATTTTGTAGCATCAACATTCTATTTTCATCTGAATAGAGAACGAAACCTAACAACCTGAAAATGGAGAACCCTACAGCGTTCAGTTAGAAAATATTAAAAATTCAAAATAGTCTGGTGCTAGTATGCCACAAGTAGCAATTACGGAAGTGAACGTACGGTTACAAATATGAACTGGAACAAATACAATTTGAACTGTGGTAGAGTTCATCTAGGAGCAGTAGATTTCCACTGTAACCAATTAATTATACTGGTGGTCGAAAAGGGAACCCCACAATATTCTTATTAAAGCCAAACCAACTCGCTCATAAAAGCCGGAGTCCGGAGTGGCTATCTTCTAAAACTGGGGATACCAACTATATTAAAAAACCGGTTCTGTGTAACCCGGGTTCGATTAAACATGACCCCGTCGTCTTAACCAGGTATATATCAACCCAGTTTATTTTTGGGAGCTGAATTCACTTTTACATAAAGGCAGAGGACAAGTTTTTGTTCCTAGAATTTTTTTAAGATTTAATGTTTAATATTGATTTGCTTTACTCATGTCAATATAATAAACAATCCATGGACCGATTTTAAATTTAGGGGAGAGGTGACTATTCTGGAAGGGAGCAATTATTCAAAGCGATAGGGTATTCAAGTAAGAATTAGAATACCGGTGGAGATTTAGAAATCAATGCAAAGCTGTTTTGCGCCTACGGAGTCTACAGTCTACAGTACGATGTATTCCTCCCAATTCGGTTCTAATTCTAAGTGAAATTTAATAAAGTTCACCGCTTGACTGAGCATTACTGTAGATGGAGAAAAGGACTGGGTTGGCAGTTCGGGAGTGAAAGTTTCCAAAAACACGGAAAAAGGGAGTTCTGTTCGTGGACTGTTGACACTATGTGTTTGAAAGTTAACGTTTGTTCCCTTCCTAATTGGATTCACCGCGACTTGTGTACTCTTCTCATCACCGAGGATTACGCCCAATTCAATTTTCCGTTTCCATTCATTCCATTCGCCAGAAACAACCAAATCGAATTATTCATTTACGTAAGTAAAATATGCTAATTTTTTCTTTGTTCAGTTGATTTTGTGAAGTAATTCCAATTTTATTCTTTAATTTTTTTAAAACCATGTCAGCTTTTGCAGAAGTCATTTTATTATTTTCTAAAGCTAAGATCGGTTTTTGAAAAATGAATCTGATATATTATTAGAGCATTACTGAGGGCTTTCGGTACTTAATTAAGGGATTATTACCGTGTTTATTCCAATATAAGCCCAGGATTCTTTTCATTTAGGGAGTTTCAGAGTTCAAAGGCTTTCACCACTTTCTCCATTAGGATATATGGCAAAAGCTGAAGATATATGTAGATACAGAAGAAACGGCTTCTATTAGAATGCCGGCTTATATTAAAGTCCGGCTACTAATAGAATAAATACGGGAGACATATCCAATATTCCTACTAGTAATGTGAGCTAAATGTTTCGATGGTATTGAAAAATATAATCTGTGCTTATCAGAGCATTTGTACTGAAATTACTTTAAACATTTTTAGATTTATTTATTTTACCACTATTTACTGATGACCTGTTCGTTTGGTGGAAAGGAATAGTAGGTTTCCAGGGACCGGACCATAAGTTCATTAGGAAAAGTAGTCTGAAATTGAAATTATTTTAGAAATCCAGTCACGTTTTTTCCAAGGAGTGTGGGTAGAGCTGTAAAGTTTTAAGGAAAGAGATAAGTGAGCCATTGGAGCTGTCAGGTATTCCAGGTTCCATATTCGTGGTTGGCCATCCGGGAACCTTGAGGAAGGTAAAATAAGTGACCCACGTAAGTTTATAAGGAAAAAGATTATTCTGTTAGTTCAATTTGTTTAAGGCATTTCGGAGGGTAAAGGGCAGAGCTCAGTAGTAGAACTGACCATTTGGCTCTCTGACAACGTAAATAGGATTAGTCAAAGTGTACCCTGAGGAGTCAGTAGAAAAGTGAACCATCCATATTCTCTGATGAATGGACCATCAACCCTCATTTTCTAACAACTTCTCCTCCTTTCCTTCCAAATTAGTTCCAAAAAAGTTAACGTTACCTTCCTTCCCCATGCGAGGGACCGCATAGGTCCGGCAGGCAAACATTTATAGGTCAAAAGTAAAGGTCCAATGGGTGTTTTTTTATATAATTACAAAGTAACATATTTGTTGGGTATTAAAATAAATCGTAACTTAGGTCAAATGTCTTCGTTAAGTCCACCCGGAATTCTTTTTACAATTGCATGACCAAATCTTCTGAGAACCTCTATCATGCGATCTTACAAATTGCTTCGGGCCACGGAATCAAGTCTGTTTAATTTATAAAGCTAATTGTTTCATCGAAATAAAAACTTTTATACTTTATCTACTTACTTACTTTATTTACTTTATTGTAACTTGTTTTTCTTGGTTTGTATTGGATTGGATACGTATTTATTTTATTCGTCAACCCCATAGCGCACACAATATAAGCGTAAAACGCATAAGATTGATTCATCAATTCCTACTAAATGCTATAATATGGTGAGTGTATTGTATTACTGTAGAGGTGATTTGGTCTGTCGTATATGTGATTTGGTAGAGAATAAATGGTCTTATTGGGAAAATAGTAGGATTTTCGAGATATTCTTGAATATATGTTTCTCAGTAGTAGTTATTTTAGTTTCATCGGAACTGTGTTTGTCACTGTATTGTGGCTTATCTAAGAGATTTTATTCAAGTCATTTGATGAAGTAAATTTTCCGGTTTGCTTTCGATACCTTAATTCCGGAACAACTAATTGCTACTTTAAGATGACTTACTAATTAGGTGAACAAGCTTCAAAATCCCTGTTTTTTGATAATGGTTTTTCCAAATGATTCACTCATCTTTTAGAAGATTCTATCTGCATTCTCTGCATCACAATTTTCGAGATTTTGTCTTATTCGACGAATGAATGTGTATTATAATTATTAGCAAAAATTGAATAGAAGAACAAGAATTTGGAAGCGGTCTTAAAAGAAGTTGAACAAAACGAATTGTTTCCGGGGGACCAAATATTTAGATCTTTGTACACTTCTCTTTAAAACTTTAACCACTTCTTTACAGTTGAGCTACAAAATATTCTTAGTTGGAAAACAGCGTCTGGAAGGCGTAAATAATGTGTGAGAATTTATCCATTTATGACAAGCACATGATTCTAAAGTTCTATCAGATTTTAGAATCTAGATCCGGATGGGTTAGAACAATCGGTATCGCCCTATGTAATCGTAGAGATTCCTACTGCTTTCGCGAGTAACATCCAATGTGAAGGTGAATCATGTTCAGTTCACGCCAACGAAATACTATGCGGTCCGAAAAGGGTGATAGTTGTCCGGGCATTCGCATGGTTCTTCCTCACAAGAATTCGGGACTTCTTTGCGGAAGGGTTGATTGTGAATGCTTTGGGATTGGAGTATTGGAGCTTCATATTTATTGAATTAAATCATTAATGTCCAAAATAAATTTCGTTAATAATTAAAGGCTAAGGATTTTCCGGTGTGTGATGGAAAAATTAACTGAGTTTGTAACTAATTCCTTTGTGGACAAAGAAATGTCGGTGTCGTCAATTCAGGTGAAAGGTTGTGCAAAGTCTGAACCTTCATCTCCGGAATTAAGTTCTCAAAGTGGGTTATCCAGCCCAGCTGGGTCTCTATCAAGATCACCTCTACACAATAACAACAATAACAATGAAGATTTTGGAAAAGGTAAGAAAGTATAGAATTTTATTTCTAAATATAGATATAATATATAAAATATAGAAATTCTAAGAATACTATTTACATATAAACAAATTGGTACGCTCTAGCATAAAATAGCATATTAAAATTGACTTTAAATATTTCCGTGTTAAATGCGTGGGGTGACATAATCAAAAATCCGGAGAGCATTTTCCGGAAGTTTTTTAACTGGTAAAGTTCAACCTCAATTAAAATGATTACTGTGGATAATTATAGGTTCCGTAGACTCGTTTTGCCTCAATATTTTTGTTGTCTCCGTCACATTTTCACCTGTTATGCATGTCAGTAATAGAGTCATTAGGAAATCACTTCCAGTCGGATTTGAATCTCCATTAAAAACTGATTCATTCAGAAGTTTTTCGTTGCAAGAATCTCAGTAGTTGCTTAATTAGTGGTACTGCAATATATAAACTGCTGCATTCTATTCTACTTCGATAGATCTTGAACTAATTTGTGAAAATATAAATCAATCTTAAAATATTTGATCAATATTAGTATCGTGGTACAAAAAATTAACGAAATTGAGACTTTCTGACTCACAACTTTCATGATTAGTTTACGGCAAAAATCATACGGTATTATATTTTAAATGTGAATAGATGGTGTCTCAGGAAAAACTCGGGTTTTCTAAAATTCATAACATGGTTAATTTTCCAACTTCATATAGCCTAGTTCTTCCGTACGCCAAGAGTCTCATTGGAATTTGCGGTTGATAAATCATTAATTATTTATCCGGATGAACTATGTAAGGGTGACTCGAAGATACTCCGATTAATGATGATTTTCAGGCCTAGACCACAGATTCTAAAATCCTTTTTTTTGCCATTACAATGCAACACGGCGAATTTCAAATTATCATAATATGTTTTAACATGTATGGAATTTACATGCAGAACAACCTTGAATTATTTTTCTTAATTCCTGTATTTTTTCAATGAAAAATCAGGGTTGACAAGATTAGGCTGGAACAGTAATCGTAAGATATAATTTGTTCATTCATTAGATGTTTCTACCGGACACCATACGTTGGTGTGTTAAAAATTTTCATGACAGCAGATGGTTCCCCAAATAAAAGTTTATTCAAGTATGTATATCACCTCAAGAAGTTTATTACTCTACCGTTTCCTAATTAAATATAGAACTCTCGGAAGAGAGTGTGAGATTAGCTCGCCCAACCTGCTGCCTTGAAAAGTTCTTGAGGCGGGGAGAAAGTTTTTAAATCCTTTTTGCCTGAAATTTCACGTTCACGAGATTAGACTTGTATTTAATTATTACTACCAAGTAATTAACAATTACTTATTGAGTTTAAGTATTCTACAACATAGTAGTGCGGCACTGCATCTGGTGTCCGTGCTCTTTTCATTTTCTTCGACACGTTGAAAATTTATGCGTACGGGTGGGGGTGTGTAGTTTGAGCTTGTAGTTTAATTAACTAAATTAATAAGAGAGAAAAGGGGTAGGAAAATCACACCTCCTTTCAATTAGACTCTGTGAGTCAGAGTAGGAAGTTGAGGTGAAAGTACACATAAAAGTAAAAGCTTTAAGTTTCTTTCAAAGTATTTCAGGGAAAGTGTTAAAGGTTTTACAACGCACGTAAGAAACATTTTCCATGGAACTTTATTATCCATGCAGAGAATTTGATGAGAGGGGAAAGGAGATTTCACTACTACTACTTCTACTACGAAAATTAGTAGTCATATGATAACAAGTTAATATCATCAATTAATTAATTAAATTGGGGAGTAGTAGTAATCCTCCCCTTAAGGCTCAGTTTGTAATGAATTAAATACGCGACGGAACTGAAAGCTCACTTTGTCCTTCGGGCTCAAGGTTCAATCTCAATTTATCTATTCTCGTTCCTTCATTACGAATGAACTATAATTAAGTTCTTGCCCTGTAACCATTAAAGAGATACAAAATAATCCCAACTCAATGTGAAATCAATGCTTAGTCCACCGACAATGAAAAATTACAAGTTCGAATCTAACTTATCACTACTCAAATTAGTTTTAGTTTAAAATGCAATACTTATATCGTAGCTGAGTTGCAAAAAATACATATTTCTAAGAAGTAATTAAGTCTTAATTTAAGAAAATCAATTAAAGATAATAAAATTGTTTCGAAAATCTGTTTATATGGTTTCGTACAGTTGAATCCAAGATTCGTAGAATCCCAGATTTGAGGTGGTTGTCAAGTAATCTTGGTTGAATCAATCAGGTCTTCGTGATTTCTTCGATAAACACTGCTGTTCTCGTGTTCATAATGTAAGATATCATCTATCACTATCACTATCATCCTAGTTGGTATCAGCTACACGATATTCAAGTTCGTGCAGAACAATTAACCAGATGGCTATCCTAATACTTATCTGAACAAAAATGCTTTAAGAAATGTTACGTAATATTGGTAACTCAAATAAACTATTCAAATTCCACAGGTTTTTATATCTTCAATGCCGAGGAGGCAAATTGAATTCTCGAAAGTAGAATGGGCAAGTACGAATAAGATTTATGACGTTCATTATGAACAGTATGGAAATCTAATATGTTTAAGAGTGTGTAATCCATTCTTTTCTGTTGTTGTTGAGTAAATTATATTAAGGGAGAGTGTGAAAGGAGAGGAAGGAAAGAAGCCCCTGAAGAAATCACGGAAAAGATTATTTAATTGAAACATTTTTCATTGGATGTTGTACCCTTCCTTTCACTTTCCCTCAGCTCCTTCGCATATTTTGTTTCACTTGCTACATGTTAAAGTCAATTTGAATATTGGATCATATTGGTTCGCTATGCTGTTGGTTGGAATGCTAATTGTTACATTTTAGTATTTTCAAGTAAGATTTGATTGAAGCAAGTTCTAATTTTACAAACATTCTACTGTTAGTCTAAAGACAAAATCCGACTTCAAGAATTCGTGTGCAGCCAGGCGGAGAATAATTTTTTCAATTGAAGAATAGCACAAGACTAACTCTCAGAAACGTAAGTCACAGCTAATCATACAGTGTATGTCTTAAATGTACACCGAGTACGTACAGTAGAATATCCCTGAGATCCAAAAAGAGTTGAAAGAGTGGTATCGTCGTGTCAAAGGATTTTTGTCGATGTACAATTTGATTCACTGTGTATATATCAGAAGATATACACTTTGAAGTAAAGCTCCTGTAAGTAGAAAATAGCTCTAATCCGCTACACAAATTAGAAAGAGCAAAAAAAATTAAAGAAATAAAATTGCAAAGCTCAAATCACTGAAAATGAAAATAGACTTCAACATATTCGCAGACTCCGGAACAAATGCAGCCCTTATTTGACTGCGTTTAGGGACTAGAGTGTTCTAACACATATCCACTTTCTATGCCAGAACGATGTACAAGAAGCTTGGAAAAAATGAAAGAATAATATGGAATAGAAAAAGCTTTATTTCATTGTCAAAACTCCAACACCTTCATTTAATAACATATTTCAGGAATTTTAAATTGAGTTTTACCGTTTCAGTAGCCAAACAAACTCTATGCTGAAGAATTGAAAGTACGCAACTCAGATCCAGAATACACGTGGGTGTGAACATTATTTTGATACAATTACTCGTTATTACCGTGGTTATTAAATACATTATTATTAATCCTCTATTTTTTAACGCTTTCATTTAAATCCTATGGTCAAAATTTCAAGTACCGTTCACAAAAAGTGATTTATAATTTAATATGTTTACACCCGAAAGAAGGGATTCATACCCTCCATCCTCCTTGTCGATTAGTTAAGTATGCTGTAAAAATGATTATCTCCAAAGAACTACATACAATGTTCGCATAATAAGACATTAGACAGTCAATTTGTTCACTTTACTTGGATGCATTGGATAACACTTAAACAAAGAAACAAAGTAACCCATTAATTGACATTCGCTGGGAAAGCATGCTCTGTGGAATTTCCACAGATTTCCATTATAGTTCTGTCTATCTAGTGTAGAATTTCATATTTTATTGGTGTAAAAATCGATTCATTTTGAGGGAGTGAATAATTTAGTTTGCCCAATTGGACTAGGTGAGATACCCCCTGATAGAGTCAAATAGAAAAACACTTTTCAGCAACTACTACATTTTAATACGATGACTTTTCTGATAAGTTAATTTTTGGCATTTAAACAGGGAATTTGAAGTGAAGCTTGCAATCCTTGACTTCTACATATAATCTAGGGTATGAAAATCTATTCTAATAAGTTACATTGATTTGAATTGAGTCCAGCGATGGATGGGATCATAGAATGAGAAATATTCAAGTACGTGTTTTGAAAATGATTATACATATGCATATGTGGAGAAAGTGGTCGTAGTTTTGGATTAGTCGTGTGATGGTAACTGAGAAGGGTTGAAGTGTTTAAGGTGAAGCACTTTGTTAGTGTTTCTGGGTTGAGAGTGAAGTGTTTGATAGGGCGTGCAAATGGTGTGAATTACCCAAGGGAGGTGATTCGTTTTTCTCCTCTCCTCCTCATCATATTAGTCCAGACTACATACATGTGAGCAACGAAGCCCGAACCGGGTAATCTAATGTAATCTCCACGTAGTGGTGTTATTTATACGTTACCCGGGTATTCTAACTCCTATATGCTACCTCAATTGTGTACACGCTTGTACGTAGTAGCAAAATACTCCCTTTGCACCCGAGGATACAATCCGTGGAAGCTGTTTCGCTCTGTTCTGTCTTGTATTGTGTCCTCACCGTGTACCGTCAGATTTGGTTCAATTTAGTAAATTGAACACTGTTTTATAATATGTGTTAAGTTGGGTTTCATTCGCATAATGGAATTAAATGGTGCTTGGCGAGAGCTCGACAGGAGGGAACAGACGGGAGACATGAGCTGGAAACAGTGATTCACTCGATCTCTTAATAACACCCTCAAGACTCCCAAATCCCTCAATACTCTATTTGTCTTTTAATTTGATTAAATCCTGAAAAGAGACGAGAACTTTCAACCTCCGCCTCTCTACAGCTTTTCCCTAATGTACGTTACGTAAACTTGTCACTCATTCACTATTTCACTCAATAATCACAATTTCATGTCTTCTTTTACACCTTTCTCCACTCACATTCACATTTACATAATGTCGTAAAACTAGTAATAAAGACAGAGTGGAACTGTATTCCATTCCATTGTAATTACCACACCGGAACAATTTTCTCGTTGTGGTAAATCAGAAAAATGAATTGAAGTACAGACCGCCCGTATAGTATATTTGCTTAGGAACATAAACATCGTTTACTACCGGAAGCTTTTTTAAAAAAAATTAAATTGTTCATTTTTTTGAAAGTACGTCAATCAACGTAATTTGTTTGGATAGTAAAAAAGTGAAAATTACATAAAGACGTATCTCTTCAAGGAGGAAGTTACGTTGAAAATTTATTTTCTACCTGTCACTTATGCGAATTCGAATGTCTCTGAATACTTGTAGGGATAACTCGTTCTTTCTAAATTACAATCTGTAGATGCATCCGGTGATGGAAGTAGGAAACATGGGAGCCAAACGATAAAAGTAGAGGACAGTGGCAGCAGTAGTGAGTCCGAGCCGATTGTTTCGGACGATGAAGATCATCAAAGGCGTTCTCGGACTCAGAATAGAGATGGACATCATGAAAAATATCGGAATCCAACTGCCGAGCATTTTAGACTTTCTCCATCCCCTCGGACAAAATCTACACTCTCTCAAAAATTTCTTTCAGTGGGTCACAAAGACACAAATTTTCTTTCGAAATCATCTACAGCTGAGGAAACTAACATCACAGTTTCCCGGTCCATTGACTCTAATTCAAATACCACTCCAAGGGTAGTCAATAAAAGCAGCAGTGGAGGTGGTGATGGATTTGTGCCGTCGGAGCCAATTATTGGATCAATTATTGGAAGACCACATTCGCAGCACAATCACAATCATGGCCACGGTCATGGTCACAGTCACGGCGGAAGCTCAGGCCTTGGCGGTGGGAACAAATCCAGTAAACAACGGAGGAGCCGAACAAATTTCACTTTAGAACAACTGAATGAATTAGAAAGACTGTTTGATGAGACACACTACCCGGATGCCTTCATGAGAGAAGAATTGAGTCAAAGGCTTGGGCTAAGTGAAGCTAGAGTTCAGGTTCGTAAATTTTTCATTTAAGAAAAAAATATAACTGGAGTAGTGGCAGAACAATCATCTTAACATATTAGCTTACCGGTGACTGTACTCTATTTACTTCCATAGGAGTATGTACATGTTCGAATCAATAGTTTGGCATGCAGGTATGTAAGGTGGAATTATATGAAAACTATCTGGCTGAAAGTTCTGCGAGAAATCCGAATATGATATTCTTGAAAAAATCGGAAGAACCGCGCTTCTAGTATTTAGTATTTGTCATACTTTCATGTAAATTTCCCAATCAAAAATGTATGTTATGAAGTTTCGAAAATATCTGACTCTGGACATAAATGTGAACTGGTGAAAAATTACACATATTCAATATACAGTCATACCCTTCTATATTAAATTAAATTCTGGGTTCCGCCGTATCTACCTTGTGGAATTAATATCCAAGTACATAAGCGTCCCAGAATGTACACCAATCGCATTTTGTAAAATGCTAACCAAGCTGACAGAAAATAATAGTAGACATTCGTTGAAATTGCCAATTTATGTGAAGGCCGTTGTATATGTCAGTTAGTGATTTGACCTGATTGAGCCAGACAAACAAATGGGGTACTAATTCTTGTAATAAGAGAAAAGAAAGTGGGCAAAAAATGAGTGAAAGTAAGATGGTTTGAGTTGTTCTAGGGAAAAATAAGGGGAAAACTATTATTTTGTCCTTCGCAGCTGCATTGCAACTCAATGAAGGAAATGAGAGGCTTTTAGCTCAATTAAATCAACTAGATTTGTTCACGATTTATTTCTCACTCTCATTCTCTTGGAATCAAATCGAAGGAGAGAAAAACACTTAGGTTTTTGTCCAGATCGGTATGGCAGGGCAAGAACTCCGTGCGTCCTTGGAGATGCACGGGTTCATTTAATGACGTGAGAAATGACCCAACTAAACTTAGATGCTCTTTTCCTTTATTTCTGTCACTTCTTTATATTATTATCATTGAGTTTTTTTCCTCAGACAATTTAGGAAAGACTTACCAAAGTAATTTCAAATTGTTATTGTTATTACTTCAGAGGGATTGTAGGTCGTTAGCAATTCCTGGTATACTACATCCGACTTGTCCAAAACATTAGAGTTTCACTAATGGGGCCTGGAATCATGATTTATATTGGCTAAGTCTAGCCGAACAAACAATATTTTCATCAATATTTATATGTGATTTCCATCGCGGCGCCTTCCGGTTTGAAAGGGCTAATTCTTTTCGGATTGGAACCCGTCTAGCTTCAAAAAATATTATTGTTTTTGTCAAAGTTAGTCACATACACAATTTTTGCCTGCGGAATAACACTTTTGATAAGGAAAATTCGATTTGAACAAAAATTTATTTGTCAACATGCCATAGGTTCTTGTTAAATTTAAATTAATCATTTTTGCAACGAGGATACGTTGGATGCATTCACATAATATTATATGAAAACTCAAGTCGACATAAAGATTTGGACTGATATCTGCCGTGCACAGCCGTTGATTACAGCTAGTCTACTCCGGTCATGAATAAATTCATGAGGACCTTTCATGAAAAATTATGGTGTGGTTTTTGTGGTTCGAATTAATTCATTTTAGGGAGTGTAGTGCTCAGGAAGGGTTCCGCCGAGGAACTAAATATTTGAGAGTCAAATCAGAATAAAATAAAATGATGAATCGTAGTGTGTCAAAACAGTCTCTCATTCCTTTCAATCTTCATCATTGTTTTCTCACATACGTCCAACAAAATGTAAAGTAAATTCCATCTTCCAGCAAGTAGAATCCAAAGAAGGTAGAGAATGTTATGTCATCTGAGAAAATATGAATTCGATGCAGGGCATTTTCTAAATTCATCTTTCAACAGCTTTGCTAATGACAATAAAATTATAATCGAAGGTACCTTGAGTCGGGTTGTTGTTTAAACAAATGCGACACAGATTATTACTAATGATTTCGTCGGTTACGTACCTGAACCGAAAATACCATTCGGCACTGCAGGCATTAGACAGTGACATTGATTGCGAACACTGGCCATATCAAAGATATGAAGATTTTGCCTGCTGATAAAATTGCTTTCCATTTCGCTATTACAAGAAATGCCTCAGGAGCGTTGCGACAGATTATGTTTGGAAGGGGATGGTTGTCGCTCCTAAAATATAGGAGTGAAGAATAATTTGCGACAAATCTGTCATAAAATAACCTTGACACAGTAGTAAGTTGCTAGGAATTCTTTTTTTTTCGCAGATTGCCCTTCAATATTTATTACTGTCCAATTTATCTAATTATTGTAAAGTTATCAAATTAAGCTGAAATATTTGTTAAAAACAGCTTGCTTAATTCTTGTTGTAACACCAGATGGAAATCATTCAATATTGAATTGTTTGGGCTATGCCACTTTATGACATTAATCAATAATTCTCACTCTGATTCTTAGGATTAATCGTTGTCGATCCCCGAACGAGGAATCCTCATTCCTGATTTTCTATTTTTGAATTGTCTGACCATTTAGGTGTGGTTTCAAAATCGAAGAGCCAAGTGCCGAAAACATGAGAGTCAATTACAAAAAGGAATCCTTCCGGTGTCGATAGGAGGAAATACCGGACTTGGTACTTTGGAATCTCATTGTCGTGTCACACCATTCATGCCGTCACAACACTCATTGAATGCGAGCAGTCGAATCGGTAGTCCAGGGGTGTCTTTGTCTTCCACATCGGTCACTTCCTGTGCGGCTGCAACACTTCTTCGTGGGTCACTAATCACATCATCAGCATCAGTCCCTGTCACAAGAGAAACCTCTCTACTATCCTCTTCTAGTATTCCAATTAGTTTAGCTAATTCCCTTCGTCTTAATCCATATGACTTTAATTTAAGACCTTTGACCTTACCCACGCCACTCGATACTGCCTTCATCAACGCGGCACAACAGGTAACTTATGAAAATCATTATCAGGGATAAATCTAAACAGTTACGGGAGACCAGTAAATGTTAACGGTAACCAAATGCAAAACGTCAGCCTTATATATATATACTTTTTGGCTCAGAATTTCTTTCACCTGTACCACGCTTTCCTTTGAAAATATTTTAAAACAAGGGAACCAAATCCGGTTAAATGATCTGGTTGATCACTATCATAGAATTATGTGTCAAAGAATCATTTTCCAATTTTAATGACAAATCGATCATTCTTATATTCAGGGCATTCGGGTTAGCTATTGGAAAGTGGCTTCCTTAAAAAAAGTCTAAAGAATGCAAATTAACAGACATTCAAGGCGAACTGTTGATTTTATTTATTTTTTCTTCTTGAATCGTAGTACGCAGCTGCCGCAGCGGCCCTTTCGTCGTCCACTGGGTGCAGTACAATGGCAGGGTCAGGAGGTCATCATCCACCGTCACTTCTTCTGTACCCTCCACCGTACCCTTTGGCATTGTCTTTGGCATCTTCTTGCCTCTCTTCTGCAGCCGTAGCCTCACTCGGAGCTTCGCCGTTGGAAAGGGTATCCTCAAAAAACAGTTCAATTGCGGATCTTCGACTCAAAGCTCGAAGACACGCTGAAGCACTCGGTCTCTTGGAAAAGAGACTTTGAATTCCTTCTTTTAAAACTTGTACTGTTTATTATTTCTCAAGGCAAGAGAGGAAGGAAATTAAACTAGCTCACATGGGAAGTCTATAATCAGCTCGACGTGTATTGTTTTGGAAATTAGCGATATGTACCCAGTGTCAGCAGATGCCGACAAAATCAAATTTTACCAGCAACCTAACATCTGGAGTAGTACTCACCTGACTCTGATTATAGACTTACCTTGTAAGGAAACGTTTATAACCAACCTTCTTGATTATTACTATTCAGAACGGGCAATCTAGCTTCCATCTCAATTTTAAATCCGGTATATTTAACAGTTGCAAATTATTTGAAATTATGACATGTACTTACTACAAGTTTGTATTATTTGCAGCTCATTGAATTTCCACTAATATTATAGGTTCCCAATAAACTAAATGTCATTTTAGAGAGTTTAACTCTTCTATTTTTTGTACATCGGGCGTAAAACTGGTGAAATTGAAATTATCATAGAACCACATCATCTTTGTATGCAAGCGGTCCTACAACTATCAATAAGAATGTCACTGACGCACGACCAAATACTGCACTCTGAAGGAGGTGTCCGATTCATTTTGTGTACACTGCATTTATCGAGGAAAGTGAAGCTGATCTGGGGAAATTGGGTCGGGGTTCGATTGGACGGGGTGGGCCAAAATTATCGTTCGACGGTTCGTACGAAAACCCTATCCAATTAGTTATGGTCGGAATGTGGTATCACCGATAATCTAAAAGTCTAGCCTCGAAGTCTACAATTAGAAGCTTTCTAGGTCCGACTATTCACACTTACGCTTGAAGCATTATCTCTGTTGCCTTAATTCTGAATTAGTCTAACCCGGAACCGAAAATATTCTGATGATGATAAGAATCAAATGTTATTCTGGTTTACAAACACATAACTTTTCACCTTCCAATCTTCTAACCGTAGTCTAATTTGTGCAGTTGGTGATGCACTTTGACTTGGACATTTTTTCTGGCACACAATGCACAGATTGGAAGAATTGTAAGGAGAAATGGATCGAATCTCGGGTGGTCTGTCGTGTCATGTTTGAGCTTTGTTGATCCCAACAAAATGTTTTTGTGTGATTCGGGGAATGAGAAGTGAAGTGCTGAGAATTGAAGGATTCAATTGGATTCCATTCTATGAATGTGGAAGGCCGAGTAACTAATAAGTGTTACGCAATTTGTTGGGACAGAAGGAACTCTAATTCAATTCCCACGTCTCAACTGATTCCCTCAACTTTTGCGGATGAGAGAGATCCCCTTTCACTGAACACAAACTAACACAACGTACTGGACATTTGTCGGACTTATTCTTTATTCCCTCTTCCGACCGAACCCGCAAAAATAACTTACATCAAATATCAGTTTCCGAATATTCATAAATATATACTAATGTATGAATCTACACTTTTGAGTTACTAACTTATTGGCCAAATCTAACTTTCCTTAAATATTCCCATCAATTTCGTTTAATTTAGGTTCGAAGTACCTTTCAGTTTGTTTGGAGCACAATGAGTTTTCAGCTTCAACGGAGACATAATATATTTTAGATAATTTGTATGCTTGAACCATCATCCTCGAGCGTGGTTCAAATTGCACTCTGTACCTCGTTATATGTCTGGAATTTGATCTTCCGAGTACATATTGTATGGATCACTGCTTAAATGGTTTTCCCGCTGGAGTTCCTTCCTAGAAATCAGACAAATTTGGAGTGCTAATCATTTTATTATATGATTCCGACTCCGAACTGACGCGATAATTTAAAAAAATATTTCAATACATTCTTCCATGCAGTACTCAATTTTTGACTTTTGGTGTATCTTAAAATTCACGTAGGATGATTACTAAATGTACGATCAAAGAACCATTAGATTCTTATGTAATTACCTAGAGTGTGGATTTGATGAGGATTTGATCCTTAGGGCAGACAATTTATGGTGGGTGTTTCAGTGACGTTGGAGAAAATAAGGAGGTCCTCATTGTTTCTTCCACAAGGGTGAACTTCCCTAGGTCTAATGGAAAACCATCCCAATTTCCACAAAAAGTAATGGACAATACCATGCGTTAAAATTAAATGTATGTAGTTCTTTTCAAACATGGACATGGAATTAGACAGTATAAATGCATGCAACCGTAGACAATTAAGATTTGTACCACTAGCGCTTGTAGGTCAGAAACCAAGGACTCATAAACATATCAGTGAATAAATTATAACGCTGCCGAATTAGCTCCTATTTGTTTCAATCGAGAAAACCAGGACTAATATAATTTATCTGTCAGTCGTAACGGAGATGTAAATTGTAAATATTATTATTTAGTGCTAGTGGAGGAAGGGTGATATTGTTTTATGGGTAATGTCGGGGTGTAAAAATTTGGATACGAGAAAAGTGTGTGAATAAAACAAAAGAAAGGGAAAGAGAAAGTCATGGTTGACTGAGAGAGAGGGAGAAGGATTGTTGGTTTTCGAGGAGAGCCGACCTGTAATCAAATTAAAAGCCAATGGGGTCCAACAGAGGCGGTTTCACAATGAGCCAGTCCCAACATAATTGGATCTGACACAAATACGAGGGACCGACCCGACTTGCGTTCTCCTGCCCGACAAACCCTCATCCAATTCACAAAACACCGAAACCACTCACTCCGAAATTCAGCTCTGCAAATCTCAAACATTTCCTTCCACTGTATGTGCCTTCCTGTATCCAATGTGCAAAAAAATATTTTCTGAAAAATTAGTAAAAGTTGTTATCCATATGTAAAGTTGAGCCAGGTCTGTAGGATTGACCTCTGAACAATGCCAATCTGAAATTCAGTTGTCTCTAACATTTCCCTCGTGCCCTGTTTCCTGAAAAATTAGTTGAAATAATAATTATTTCAACTAATCAGTTGAAGAATAATTATTATTCTTCAAGTTGACTTCATCATCATCTTCAAACATCAAGGTTTTCCTTCCTTGGACTGAATTTGGAAATTATTATTATCACATTGATTTATCAGTGAGTGTCGTATATTCAGACTTCAATCGATGTCTAATTAATACGTCTGTATAATATCATCATAAAGAAATCCGAAAAAGACCCTACTCATCTTCCACATCTGTACATGCATGGTATTTTACTTGCTACGTACGTCGTCATTCCTAGCCGTAAAGGCTATGGATGTGTGCATATACTCTCCTGCCTTTGTATTTTGACTTGCAGTTACAACTTATCTTCTTAAGTTCTTTCCTTCCGAATCATTTACATTATATTTTTTTTACTTTTATAATGAGACTCGTCTAAATTTGTTTCGGTTGCAGAATTCGCAAGTCTAATCTCAATCGAATCTATCAAACAATAACAACATTTCGGCCCAATTTCTTTCTCCATTCCGAGTTAAAATTCGAAGATTCAATACCTGTTGTCAAACGTGTTGGTAATCAAAAATTCTGTTTTGGTCATGTCTCCGAAGGAAATTATTTGTAGTGGAACCCGTTAGGTTTGGCCAGTGTCATTAAGGCGGAGCCATGCAGTAAATGATCATTGGTCGTCATCAGGAAAATTTCAAAGCCGATTGGATGAACAGGAGTCTCAGGATAGTTGACCTTTTGAAGCCAAAAAATCACGGATAAATCTACCTACCAGTTTGTTCTTTACATTGCCCTTAAACACAACTTCATATAGATTTAGGGGTCGAATAGTAGCCGGGGCCAGGAAGTCACTACTTGTACAAAAGGTAAATGAATAAAGAGAGCTCGACAGAATCACCAGATTTAGATTACAAGCCGGCTAATTCTAGGAAGAAGAAGTTTATGTATGCTAGCAAAATGTCATAAATTCATTACTTGATTTTGAGTAGTTCTTTTTAACAATGACTTGTAATGAGATGATAAAATTGTAAAATGAAATACATATGTAATGACGGAACAAATTGAATGGCCGGTATCGACGCAATGCAATGAATTAAGGCGAAACACGAAAGTTACGTATGCATGTTGTATCTCTCGCGCATGTTACAGAGAAAGTGTGTAACATCTAAATTCTCACAACCTTTTACTTTCTTACATTACATCTCACGGTACATCGAGACAGTACAAGCACTTATGACTTAAACTCTGTAACCGTAACTTTTGATAGAACAATTGACATTCAACGCTTACCCATGGACAAGCATCTACATCTATCTACCCATTTTCCATAGATAATTAATGGATTCACTTTTAATTTGGGCTATAAAAATATCGTTACTAGTGGGAAGAGACTCCAGTTGGGATAAACCTCCACTAAAACCACCAAATCATATGTGTCCAAAGGTTGTCTTTCATTTTGACGATTGCGAAATGACCAGGACCAATATGTTATAATGAATTCCACAATACAGTATAGCGACTCGTGACTGACTTATTTAACTCGGTAAAAAACATTCACACCTTCGCAGCAATACAAAATAAAACGAATATACCAAAACTCACAGGCTCAATGCCAGAGAGGCATCTTGGCTTTTAGGGTTGTAATGAATTCGCCATGCAAGAAAATTTTTTCGTGGCAACGGGACTTTTCTACACGACTTGCCCAAAACTAATGTAAACTTGGACGGGGAAATCCATTCATGGAGGACCGACCAACTGCCGGGCCGAAGGAGTGATTTAGTGTAATGGTGAAATTTTCTCGATCCGTGTCCAGTTTCTAATATAATTGACTTTCTATCGAATATGACATTATATATTAGCACTCTCTCCCCGTGTCCCCTTTACTTACTTTCCCTTTGCTTTCTCTACCTATCTTTTATGGTGTGAGCCCTCATAAAGTAATGTAACTTTGCTCAGTTTTAGCGAACGGTCAATAGGAAAAGAATTTCACCCCGTTTCGAGGAAAATTAACTCAAAACAATTCGTTAGATATAGGCATGAGCAACTATCAAAGTAATAAACTATATTCGAAAGATATTCTGACTTACGTGGGAGTTGAAAATGTGCATATAATCTGTTCACACTTCTGTTGGTGATGATTTGATTAGTTTTAAACAAATTGAAACTCATTATGTTTCTTGGCAATTTGGTAGTCAGCTTCACAAGGCCGACTGCATGTACGCCCAAAGATTGAATTGATGTTGTGCAGGCTTGTGCTTCGTCTTCCTCAGTTATCTGTGTTCAATTTTCCTCTTACTATTTACTAGCAATTAAGCGCACCTACGGTGGTCGCATTATTCACCCGTCGTCCCCGAGAAAATTAACGCAAAAGAAATACATTTTTCAGTTGACCAGACCCGAAAGAGGTTAAAAATTCTTGTTCGAATGAATGTTTGCCGAAATCGACAGTGCCTACTTCTCGATGCCTAATTCACCTTCAACTATACTACCAAAATGGTTCCATATCCCAAATACAATTACGACCTCAATTTCAAAGATTCGTAACATCATTGTCTGATGGAGTATTTAAAAAAATATTGTCTAAGTCCGTATCCAGCACCGCCCCTAACCATTGACCAAGATATCAACTCTTTACGCTTTCCACTTTCTGAGGAGCAGCATCGTGTTCAAATATTCAAGTATTCAATTATTCAACCTTAGCTCCTTAAGTGTTTGCATAGATGTAGCAAGAACTAAGAACCCACAATTATAAATTGTGATATAAGATTTAAGCTGGAAAACATCCTCAGAATTTTTTTTGACGAATGGCAGAATAGAACATCTAAATTCTCGTACACATGCAGATAATTTCTAGGTTTGTATTGAGGATGGTTCTTTTTAAGTGTGGTACGCCGTATGGCGGTGGTTATGACGTCAATTCTCCTTAGATTGAGAGCATAATATCCCCATCGTAGAACACGTTTAACAAAAATCGTAGAGCATATTCATAATCTCGAAGCGGACCCCGAGATTAAATTTCCCTACCACCTCCTCCCCGGGATTGCCGTTTTTTTAGGTGAGCTGAAAGTTAAGTTGAGAGGGAACGGGTGTCGCGTGTGGACGTCCGAGGACTTTTTGGAATGATCAGTGGACGTGGACTTTATTCCTCCTTTTCTGCCAACTTTTATTCAGCTCTCTTGTCCAGCTTCTTCATTCTCTCGCCTTAACTTTGGTGACACTGAGTACCTTCTTCCATTATCCGACTGTCACACATTTATTTATAAGGCCAAACCCCAAATGGGGCTACGACTCAACGACTCTCTTCCCATACACATCAACTCAAACAACTCCTCTTCCACTAAAACTTTCACTCACACTTGCCAACTTCTCTTTTTTCTGGTCTCTCTTTTTCCCAATTCATAGCACAGAGATAAGATTACCGTTTCCTCAATGCCTTGTAAGTTGTTGAGAATTTGCTGAAAAAATGGAGATGAGGAATGAAACCCTTTCCAACGTATTTCTTTATTAGAACACTGGGGTTCGATTAAAAAATCTGTCTCCAGGTCATTCGCTTTCTCCACTTTCTCCATAAAAGTGCATGGAGAAAGTAAGGGAAAGTACCGGGTTGTAATGGAGACCGGGTTCTATTATAGCAAATACTATGTTAGAGGTGCAGGTTGAGCAGGACCGGTGATAGTGTGATAGCTGCACCCCCTGAAACAAACCTTTACTAGGGAAGGTATTCATGTGAAAGTGCTGGAAATTCCAAACGATGTTCCTTAAAGATGACGACAGGCATTTACAAGGGAACCACCCGAGGCGACGCTCCAACCTAGACCCACCATACACTTTTTCACACCAACTGGGATCCCCTGAAATGAAAAAATCAGCTGCACAAATTAAGTACTTTTGCATATCTTCAAAATTTGGTAAAAAAAAGTTCCTGGGTCCCTTTGAAAAAAAGTGAAATCGTGGGTCAAAATTATGCCAAATTCTCCATTTTGCATTTAGTGCCAATATTGAGAGGTACCATCAAATGCATTACAATTTTAAAAAAGGAATTCGAAATAATTTTTTCCTCAAAATCTTGACTGGCAATATTTAAGAACAACTACCAGGTAGTTCTTGACATCAGAGTTTGAAAAAGCCGGAACATTAGGAAGGGAAGGCAAGGCAAGGCAAAGTCAGATTTGTTCTAATTTCCAAATTGTTAACGAGTGCCCGGTTCGGCTCATGTAATAGCTATAGCAATTATTCGCAATAATTTTGGTAGAAGATGAGATTTTAGCTAGGGGTTTCAAGCATTCAAAGTGAAAGTCATGAGCCCGCCCGAAGTCGAAGTCCGAAATTTTTAGAAACATCAGTATACAAAGTTATTATTTCCTGGACTGTTGCATTATTATTGTCTCAATCCCAATCTTTGACCTCCTCCAGGTTGCATTTGGGAACCCCCTTTTAAACAAATCTGTACACGACGAATTAGTGATGTAAAATTACTTTGAACTTTCTGAACCGATCCTAAATTATTTTTGTTACTGTGTATACCTGTGTTTTTGTTACTGTGTATACTGACCTGTATATATAATACAGGTCAGATTCTGTAGTATTCTGTGTGTTCAGTATTGCTGTTTGATTATATCTGCGTAATTGAGTTGCGTGGTACTGAGCGCCATCTCTTGACTTGAATCCCATCAGTGTCAGAAACCGTCTGCCGCTGTAACGGTAATGTTTTCCAGGAAATCCTGACGTCACTTTCGTAACATAATCAGCTACACCTGCGTTCGCTCACATATTACGTCACTAGTAAAGTCAAGCGTAACGTTTTTTTTTGTTTATTCTTTTCATAATTAGTCTTGGTAGTATGACTTCGGAATCCACTATGATACATACAAGACGGTACACACAGAATTGTGTGTGCGGGTGTCGTATTCTTTATGCGTGCACAAGAGATGTATTTTATGCTGTCAAAGGATTCTTCGGTTAGGACACAGTAAATGAAATTGCAATTTTCTAGATTCCAGAATTATAGATGAGTTATAGACTTCCCTTACAGAAGATAACTGCTGATTTAAATTAAGTATTTAATGTAGTCATTTCTTACATTCCTCGTTGGCATTCATAACCTAAGAATGCGATTTTCGTTTACTCAAAATATTTTGTTGACCGTATCGTCCAACGTGGTGCATGGGAGTTTCAAGTGCACGCACTCCAAGAGGCAAGTCCGGATGTAATCAAATCTCCACCTGATGATTAATGTACTACATTATGATTATGGTTTGTCTAGAATTAGAGTGTGCCAAGGAATGTTGACATCTATTTTGTTGTGGGAATGTCTATACTAACAAGGACGACAATAACAAGAAACGAACAGATAGTGTGAATTTCAATTGAGGTGGGTGCCTGGAATGTACGACAAATAATGAGTTTACCAACATACGTGCAAATGCGCTTTTGAAAATTGGAAATAGACACCCATGGCTAAAGTAGGTCAGATTCACTGCTGACCAACGACGACCTTGTTTGGTGGCTTTAGATGTTCCGAAATTTAGCCTTTTCTGAACGAGGTATATTTTTCTCTATAGAAGTTGCTCTGAGGCCTCATCGACTCAAATAATAAGACCAAGATCTCTGAGGTCCAAAAACCGTGCAAACATTAAGCCGTACAAGGAATTGAGAAGAAGGTTGACCAATTATTGAACCCGGGATCTGACGGATTAAGCCCGACACGACACTCATCTTGACTTCCCTCTACACGACTGTCTGTCCGGCTCCGTGCATACTGACTCATACTCGGTATGTTTGAATGCAGGGGTAAGCACTCTAATGGGAAAACAAACGAACAAAATGCACAAAATTATGATAGCGTATAAAAATTGAGAAAGTTGAGGACTTCATTATTGAGCGGCCCCTACACCTAGCCGTACTAAAGAAGTTGAGTTTCCTCGTTTGAGTGAACATAATAAAGTTGCCACCCATTCTCATTCCTTCCTACTTTTTTACTCATTTATTATTCGGACGACAGTTTCGAGTGACTAAAAAATCACTAAATTAGTCAGAAGTTACACAGAAAACACTCATCACTTCTCTGACAACCTACTGGAAGATTTGACCCATCCGTGTACGTCCGGAGTCCCGGTGACCTCGAGCCAGAATTGAAGAAATTGGGACTTCACTTGGCAGTTTTTGGAAAGCTGAGGTCAGGTCAGGTCAGGGGTGAAGAATTTAAGTGCTAAGTTATTTATACCAATAACTGCTGACTACTGGGCTCTTCTCTGGGTCGTCTCGGACCGTATCATGAATTGGGTCCATCGTTTAGTCCCGAAGACAACGTCGATAGTACTGAAGACACAAAGTCCAGTTCAGGTCAATGCAACACGTCTTCTGAGCTCAAATCGTGTTGGTGTCAATCGAATTTGTCGTCTACAATATTTGAGGGCTTATCCTTGTCTATTGGTCAATCCAGACGGTTCAACTATTACCATTCGTTACCACGAACCACGAAAAATTATCAAGGTAAGCCAAAGTCAAAAGTTTTTCAGAAGAAAGAAATGATGTTGAATGTTAAGTAATTTGCTAAAAATCTCGGTAAGCGGTAATAGACTTTATAATTTTAAAATTTCGACTGTTTTCGACAAATTGGCACTCACACACGAAGGGTCTTAAGAACTTTTGGCTTGAAATTCTCAATTTTAGATTTTCCGTTAATCGATTTTTGATACTTGTCATATGTCAGATAACAAAAAATTGAAATTATCTATTCGCAACTGTGCCTGATTCCGTAATTAACTTCGCAGAGTCCGAACTGAATGAGTATCCTTAAAGGTCGAATAAGCTCGAAGGTCCACGTTGACTAGTTTAACTATTGGGGCACTGTGACGTTGGGATTTTAATTTCAAAACGTACTTTGGGCTTAAAAAGTATAGCATTCAATCGGACCAGACTCATCCATTGTTTTTTTTTTTTTTTAAACCAAAATATTTTATTATTCAGTCTCCGTTTTCCATCGAAAATTGCCCAAATAGACACAGAATACAAATTAAATTTTGTTATAGAACTGTTCCAACAAACGAACCTCCTCTCCAACATAATACATAAAAATTCGTAAGAATTTCGATCGGAACTTATATAAATTCCTAGTATTTCTTTTAACATAGACGTACTACACTACAGTCACACTACGTCACGTGGTAAATATTTTAAAGATGGTCAGTTACATTTAATTTTTGTGTGCTTAGGAGTAGAAGCTTTCGGAAGTAAATAATAAATTATGTAATCTCGGTTAAATTTTATTTGCCGTTGGCTTGGCGCATAAATTTTTTCCTGCAACTTAAACTGGAAATAGAAATTATTGCAGCGAGGCTAAGTCAAACACTATATCCATGTGAACTTGTGAACAAAGACTCTTACGAAAGGTCAGGTTGAACCCAATCATGAATGAGGTTCAGCCTGGACATGCTGATTTGTGCGTACTGCCAGGTCTTCCATGGTCGATGTTATGGCTTCAAATAGAGAAGAGAGAATCTAGTACATCTAAATGCTTTTATTTGTATAATTGCTCAAAATGTGATGAGTTCTGTGATTCTGGAAAAAATTTTAAGATTGGGTTAGTAATTGAGACAGGGCTGTAAAGTGCTAGAAACTTAGTACTGAGAAAATTGGAATAATGTACGCTCGAGAGACTCGAGACCTACCAACTGTAAAATTTGCATTACATCGAATAAATTCGATTTATCTAGCGTCATAGATCATAGCATCAGTTGTACGAATATTTAAACAAAAAATAGTGTGTAGTTCATATCAATTTTACAGCATTGAGAGCTTGAGGTACTTTGCTTCATAAATGAAAAGACAGTATCCTTTTGGACCTAATTTAAAGAAATGGAAATTGACTAGTTGGTTATTATGATAGGTATTGATACAGTCATGTCATGTGTCTGTTATCACTCTGAGTATTCCTGTCATTGATTAGTTTTGGCGATGTAAATAAGTAAATGTTCTACTTTACTTACTACTACACTACTACTACTACTACTTACCTTTCCAAGAAAAATTGATTCAACAAACAAACCTACCTAATATTTCGTAATAAATGAGTAGTTCGCAATTATTGTTTTTATTCAAGAGAATAATTGATTAAATTTTGTTACGGAAATGTTTCGAGTTCTATTTTATTTTCTACCATTTCCTTGTCCATCGTCAACGATTTGTCCAACAAGTGAAAAATTCGAACAACCTTTTGCCCTTGTAATCTTATAAAGTAATATAAATATATCTATATAAAGTAGGGGGCATTATTTCGTCACGAAATATTTTTGGTCTCCAAACCTAGATATACAGTTTTTAGTAAACAAATCATTTAGTGAGCCTTGACCTATTACATTTTAAGAGTAGAAGTAAAAGTTCCAACTCTCAAGTTCTTTGGTTTTCGAGTTGATAATCGTGTTCATCAATCCAGTTGATTTCAATCATTCCTTTGAGTTTATTTTTTTCTATTTGGACTACTTCGACTTTCAAAGGTGAAACATTCGTTAAGTCCTTTGTTCAGTGAAATAAAGTATCCAAGACGGAATTATGACATGCGACCAAATCAGACAGATAGCATTCGATATGTTACACAAGGTCGTCTATCAAAACAATAAATTGTAAGTTGAAGTTGGAATATTTAGTTCATGGGGGCTTTCCCGATGTGCTACTATTGCATACAACGAAAATATCGAACCAAGTTGTTCACATGTTGCCTCCACTAACCTTCTCTTCTGAGCTCTATAATAGCTCTATAATATATTTATGGGTTTCACCGATTTTCTTGAAAGCATGAGTCCTTTTTGTATTATTCAATTTATGTAAATAAACGTTTCTCTGAATCTGCTGCGCCGTGGTCTCAGTTCGGATTTGTGAGAGAGAGTGTAAATAAGTAAATATTTCCAAACAGTGACAGGCCCCAGTCCCAATTAGAAATTCAGCACAATAACAGATATGCATTAACATAGTGAAGTGGAATTACTAATTTCTATTGTGCCGATCGTGCATTACTCAAGTTATATCCCACAACATATAATTTGCAAGACTTCGTCCAACAGTTTAATCGATTTATCTAGGGCCACATGTTCATAACTTTGAGTTACTTTTAGTTCAATTCAAACGGTTTAGTTTAAGTGAGGTTATAGATAAACAAGGAACATTTAAGAGTAGCAGGATTTTCTTCAATTAAATAAATGAGTTTCTCTCTTGTCTCACAAGAGTAGAGTTTTTCTACATTGGATTCATGTTTGGATCAATAGTTACCCTAGGTTGTTGGAAAATATTTGAGAACGATGACAACTTAATCAGTAACTAGTGCCTGGAAGGCTGAATCCTTGGTTTTAACGATATTCCTTCTTTGTTCTTTCGTACATCAATAATTTAAGCTAGCTTCACTCTTCAGTTACAGTTGTCACATCGGTGAAATAGATATGCATCATTAATTTTCTGTAAAAATCTGATAAGGATTCCATTGATTTCAATAAAACTAATCAGGGCTAATTTTTTCTAAAATTTTCAGTTGCCATTTGACACAACCCTCTGCACTGACGAAGAACGAAAACGTCACCTTGAGAGACGGAAACCTAAAACTCGAGTCAAGCTTGAGGACGACACTGAAGAGATCAGTTTTGATTCACGAAAATATTTGAAATTGGTGAAGAAATGAAAACCATAGTGAATCAACCTTAGCCTTGCCTTTTTCGTAGTGACACATTAGCATTCATTAGGTAATTTTGAAATACAACTTAATGAGAGAATAAACGAATTTCGGTGGTTGAATATGGTATAAGCTTAGACTTATCATTTACTTTTCTTTCTGCAATTCATTTCGTACCTACTCTTGAATTTTTTCCAGTGTGTTACGAGATGGCGTCAACATCCGTGCAATTTACCTTGGGATGACTTAATAAAAGATGTATAAGGCGTCATTACATAGCACACTTGAAATAATCTGAGAGTAGCTCTCCTTGGTTTGGTTATCATTCTCTTCTCACATTTTTTGGTTAGTTGGTTGCACCCAACTTCAACTTTCAATTTAGTTTTCAACTTTTATTCAGAAATGCCCAATTCGAAATTCCGAACGTTTCTTTCAAGGTTTTGTTGACACCCGCTTTCCGTTTGCACTTCCTAAATCAGATAATACAATTGAATGCCAGGATTGTGAACTGAAAATGACATGAAAATAAGGA
Organism: Protaphorura quadriocellata; assembly: GCA_034698945.1. Classification (NCBI taxonomy): domain Eukaryota; kingdom Metazoa; phylum Arthropoda; class Collembola; order Poduromorpha; family Onychiuridae; genus Protaphorura; species Protaphorura quadriocellata. The sequence goes on along the minus strand of JAQGCA010000009.1, from coordinate 50,609 downwards.
ACTCATTTGGTTCAGAATATTCCATTATTATTAACGATTTAATTATTTCAGGCCATTGTGAATACATAAGCGGGCAAAATGGCTGAGAACCCAGTTCCGGACTATGACAGTGAGCCAGTGTGCAAGCGATTGAAGACAGATCTGGAGTTGACTTTCTCAAGTCATTTAGAATTAACGAATCAATTAGGCGTCTTTGAAGATTGCACTCCAGTATTAAACAGTACACCCGAGTCCCAGAATTTTACGACTGATCCGTCAGACCCTTCCGTGTCTAATGGCGAAAGTGTCAAAGACAGACCGTTCATTTCTTCAACTAACGAGAACGAATTGGCAACGACGACTGATACCAATGAAGAAGTTCCTATTCCCATTATTGGCCCACCGAACTCCGACAGTGATGAATTGGTTGCAGAAGCTACTTTGTCAATGGAAGAACCAGAAACTGAAACTCCCAAACCAGCCAATAATGTTCCGGAAGAAAGTAATACTGAACAGCCTGAAAATGAAACCAAAATAATTGAACCCACCCAGTTTGCTACTGATGACAAAACGGAATCTCAGGAATCAGGATCCGATGACGTGGAAGTGGTACAGGCTAAAGTTAAAACAAAGAAAACTAAGACTGCGAATCAGCGGAAAGAAATTCGTAAGATTCTTTCTGCAGATCAACTCGAGGAGGATACCCTAAAAGCCCAACGCGAAGAAGCCGAACGCCGTCAACGACAGAGACTTCTTCAGCGACAACAAAATATGTCAAGGGTTGGCCCAAGTTGGCAATTCTCGGTAGAAGATGTAATGAAGAGAATGGCACATAAGGGAATCACCATGACCTTAGCTTCTGATTCCATGATTTCTCCTGATATCAATAGTAATGCCGAAGTAGATATTAATAAGCCTGGTGTTTCAAAAGGAACTGAACAAGAAGTGTTCACCCTGTCATCTGACGACGAAGATGGTGATTTTACCCCTAAAGAAAGTGAAAAGTACAATTTTGGTGGTCCAACTCCATACCCCCAGGATTTTTACAGTGGTGGTGTAATGAACAATTGTGGTGGAGTAGTGAGTGGTCTACTAATAGATGGAATAAAGAATGTGGGCAGCGAAATTCCAATAGTAGGAAATCAATCAACGGATAAGGGGGCAGAGAGTGATTCCAGTGATGACTGTATAGTTATAAGCCCTCCTCCTATTAATGATGATGAGGAGGACATTATTGAGAAGTATGACGATGAAAATAATGTACCAGACGAATTGGGTAGAGTCTTGGTAAACGTGGGACATCCTAAGGAGGATCCTGACATTTTCCTCAGCACTCACATTGGAAAGGCAGTGAAACCTCATCAAGTTAGTTCGTAATATTTAACCTGTCTTTTTATTTTAAAACGGATATTGATTTAGGTGTGTTAAACCGATGCACTTAAGTTACTAAAGAAATTAGAAATGTAATCAAATGTTTGAATTTTTTTTAGATTGGCGGAATTCGATTTCTCTACGACAATGTGGTCGAGTCAATGGAAAGATTCAACTCGACCGGAGGTTTAGGATGCATCTTAGCCCATTCCATGGGGCTTGGGAAAACTATACAGGTTTGCCAAGTCGAACATCTTGAGCTCCAGTATTTCTTTTTGGTAACATAAAATGTATAAATTTGTATAGGCTGCTGCCTTCTGTGATGTGTTTTTGAGGCACACTTCAGCCAACACTGTTCTCGTCATTGTACCAATCAACACAGTTCAAAATTGGCTCAATGAGTTTAACCAGTGGCTAGATTTAAACGTGGCTAAACCACAGACACAAAGAGTCGAAACTATGACATCGTCTCCTACAAGAAAATATGTGAGAAGGAAGACGAAATTAAAAATTGAGAAGAATCAGGACGATCAGGAGTCCAATGACTCCAAGCTGAAGAAAGAAGCAATTTTATCAAACGAATTAAAAATGAAAACTGATGACCTAGATGACTTAAAATGTAGTGAATCTCTTTCGGTTCCGACTCCTCCAACTGCGAACTCCGAAGAGCAAAGCTTGTCAATATCAAATCCGTCTTCTCTACCTCCTCAGTCCGTGTCCGAATCGCCGGAAGCTTCTGTACTATCAGTACCAGAACCAGTGGAATCGATGGAGTCGAATCCTGTAACACTTGCTGAAGGTGTTGGTGTTGTCCCATTCGAGGGAAGGAGCTTTGGTGTCTATGTCTTAAATGAGACTGTAAAAACACTGGCAGCTCGAGAAAAAATTATTTCAGAGTGGTCACAAAACAGGGGTGTTCTTCTCATTGGTTATGAAATGTATCGAATGCTCTCCTTGAAAAAATTGAAGAAAACCGCGAAGAAGGAGAAAGGGCGATTGGACTCTCCAGAAGAAGAAAACGCAAGGCTACTCAAGGCGAACCAAGAGGAGAATATGCTTACAAAAATTTACAGTTGTCTAGTCCGACCTGGGCCGGATTTGGTCATTTGTGATGAGGGACATCGTATTAAAAATAGTGGAGCCAGCATATCTCAAGCACTTAAAGCGATTAAGACAAGACGTCGAGTTGTACTCACAGGTTACCCTTTACAAAACAACCTGATGGAGTACTGGTGCATGGTTGATTTCATTCGTCCGAGTTATTTGGGTAAGTTTGATATAGTATGATATGTCCCCAAATTCTCTCGAATATACGCCAGACGAAGTATTAATATAATAATATGTCTAATTATTTCTCTTCTCTAGGAAACAAAGCCGAATTTTCGAATATGTTTGAGCGCCCAATTACTAATGGACAATGTGCAGACTCAACTGCAGGGGATAAACGTCTGATGCAATACCGATCTCACGTCCTTCATTCTCTGTTGGAAGGGTTTGTTCAGCGGCGATCTCATGTTGTCCTACAGAAAGCACTTCCTGCTAAACAGGAATGGGTGTTTCTTCTAAAAATGACTCCAATTCAATATGAGCTTTACAAGGAATTTATCAGTTACTTGAGACTCCTGGCAGGTAAGTAATTATATATAATTTGTACATTTATATTTAGTTACAGGTAGTTTCGCTTCGAAAAATGAGGAACAGGACATGTGTCTGAATTTCAAATATCTGAAGAAAGTTATTGAAGTACTCATTAAATGTTGCTTAATTATTGTAATTAATAATTAACATATTTTTGACAGACATGGGGAATTCAACTCCAAACCCAATCAAAGCATTCGCGGTCTGCTGTAAAATTTGGAATCACCCAGACGTTCTGTACAACGTTGTAAAAAAGAAACAAAGTATTCTGGATGATTTTGAAGGTTTGACTGAGGAAGTTGAAGGCAATAAGGTCAGGAAGAATGGTGTGAAGAAAGCAAACAAGATACCAGCAGAGGCTCCAGACATGAATGACAATAGTTATTACACAAGGGCCCCACAAGCTGAAGACCTGGATCCCAACTCCTTTCCAATCTACACCAATTATGGGTATAACTCTGTGCCAGGACCTAGTGCAACGGTTCGAGACGGTCGTACTGCGGACAGTCTTCTTTCCTTGGAGTGGGCAGCGTCAGCTTTCAAGAATTATGTACCTGGGCATTTGGAGAATGGGACCAAATTCGAGCTACTATTTATCATAATTGAAGAGTGTCTAAAGGTTAACGACAGGCTTCTTGTATTTTCTCAAAGTTTGCTAACTTTGGATTTGATGGAAACATTTCTGAGTCTCAAGTTCAGCTGGGTCAAAGGGCGAAACTATTTCCGGTTGGATGGAAGCACCGGCGGGTTAGAGAGGGAACGATTGATCAAAGACTTCAATACACCGAGTAGTACTGCCCATGTTTTCTTGGTCTCAACAAGAGCGGGAAGTTTGGGCATAAATTTGATTGGAGCTAATCGGGTCGTCGTTTTCGATGCATCTTGGAATCCGTGCCATGATTGTCAAGCCGTTTGCAGAGTTTATAGGTAAATCTACTGTCAGTTCTAGCTTCGTACAGATAAAATTGTAAACTTATAATTAATAATTTTTATGTCCTGACAGGTATGGACAGAAGAAAGAATGTCAGATTTACCGTTTTGTAACGGATTGCACTTTAGAGAAGCGGATATATGATCGACAAATTAACAAGAGGGGTATGGCAAATCGTGTCGTTGATGAAATGAATCCTGACAGTCACTTTAATTCCAAAGACATGAGTTCGACGCTACATTTGGAGATGGACGAACTAGACCGAGTGCAGGAAACTACATTCGAGCAAGATCCTATGAATTTCGAAGATGTCATTATGCAAAATGTACTATCAAGGGCGGGCGACAAGATCACAAAGGTCAGATAATGTTCTTGTGATATCACGTGGCATAAATTGGAACCAGGGATTTATTTATTTTACTTCTAGGAACCGTTCGAACACGAGTCACTCCTCATTGATCGAAAGGAAAAGAAACTTTCACCCTCGGAAAGAAGAATGGCTCATCGCAATTATGAGTTTGAGAAGAAGGCTGCGACAAATACTGTGCCTGGACCGACACCGACAACGGTAGTAAACCGTCAACCATACCCTTCGTACTTTCCTGGTTACCAAGGACAGGGAATGCATTTGACGAAGCATGGGCATTCAGGGATAAATGGTATGACCTATGATGAGTCAGGGAACAACTACATGTACGGAGCTTCAGGTCAATCTGGTGGCTATTACGACAAACCAATAGCAAGTGTTCGCCCAATTCGACAGCAGATGGATTTTGATTACGACCGTGACGGAACGCCAATGCCGAGCAATCCAAGGGACAGGGAGGTACTACCTCTACCAGTGGATGAACTGAGGAGAAAAGGAGTGTCTGTACAGGGTATTATTTTACGTCGGGACTCCTTTCTTGCAGACCCCGAGGGTGGCCCGGATATATTTCTCAGGGAAGGTGACAAGGTGTATCTTCTTCGTTCCTACAAAGGAAGTTATCTGCGGCTAAGTAATGGACGAATCATAGCCTTGAGGAGACGAGCCAGAACAAATCTTCTAGACCATATCCCACCTACACAGGATCTGACCAAGGAACAAATTCTACTCGTGATTAATTCAATATTTAAACCAAGAACGTCCTCCTCCTCCAACTATGGTCATGAACCTGATTATCGCCCGTCCCATTCGACCCATCGAAATTACAGACGCAAAGTGGAGCAACCGGTCTTTCCAGGCGATGTGAACCAATTTCCTTACCATCACTCAATGTCTGTGCCACTTCCTCCAACTCACCCTTATGAAGATTTTCTAAATCACCAACAGAATTTACAAATCACAAATCAACGAAGTAGTTCTGGTGGAGATGTGACAATTTGGAAGCAAGACGCACAATCTGGCCAGCTGAAAGTTCGGAAACCTCAAGAAGATGACTTGGTTCCAGACATTGAAGTAATTAAGTTAAATCCGACTGAGACTACAACACATAAAGACTACTCCAAACTCCAACCAGTCAACTCGAGTCACAGTCAACATTTACCAAAGAATGTTCCTTTCATTCGGAATCCGTTTTCACGCCCACCTGCTTCTACTCCTCTTGCAAACCACCTTTACCATTCTGCCCCGGTCCCAGAGAGCAGAAAGAATCCCGCTGTTGTGAGCGCATTGCTCTCTGGGGGCCATTGGCAACGACAAGTACAAAAATCATCTCGAGGGCACAGCAGTAGCAGTACTAATCCAGCAAACTTCACTACGCAAGGAATTCCTATTACAAGGAAAAGTCCAGTCTCTTTACCATCAGAACTTACCATTCAGCCAGTACCGGGACGACCGGATCTGACTCTGACTAGTTCAAACGACTCTCACTCCAGTTCCTCGAGAAATTTCAACGCTTCGTGGATATCTCCTGGTTCCAGTCTAACTTCGAGTAAAACGCAATTTCAAAACTTCGAACGTTTCTCTCCCCAATCTAATATTACTGAGCAATTTTATCCTCTTGAAGACAGCGGAAACGGCAACGGATCAGATTTTTTGGAAGGGGGAACGGAATTATTATCCGAGCTTATTAACCCTACTCAAAGTTACAACTTCAACCGGAGTTTAGCCCAAGCTCAATTGACTCAGCAGTTTACGAAACATGATGTATTTCCTAATGTCCTGAACTCTTTTCATGGAAGGATCCCCAGTGCTACAGGCGCTGTGATTGACAGTGAACGGTTTTACACAGGACATAAACAAATGGGTGAAAATGGATTGAGTGTTGTTGGAAGTGGGGATGACAATGTTTTTCATGAGGATTCTTATGAGAATGGCAGTGGAAGTGCCACGGCTAATTTGAGCCATTTTGGTCAGTATTTCTGTAGAAACCCTCCTGGTATTTCTACAGCAGAATGTAGTCAGTCATTCACCCCTCACTCGTAGTTTTGTAGATCGACCACCGAATCTTGCATGCCCTACAGTACATAAGGATCAGTTTTATTAATGTTAGAACTTATATAAGATTTTAATTAATGGTATTTATCTCCGCGCTCCTCTGCAGTGCAATTGCAGCATTCAGATTTTAATACTGCGTATTTTAGAAATATAGAAATATTATTGGAGAGGTACACTTTACAACGACTAACTTTATTTTAAAGCATGTAATACAATTATATTACGACTGCCGTCATAACCAATAACTTTTGGTTTTCAAACATTACAAGTAATGTAAAGTAATTCTCCGTCACCTCGTCAAGTAATGTTGTTCGTATTTTGTAATCGTTATTGTTCGCAAGTAATTATTGTAAACGTGAAATTGTTATATGAATATGTTCGGCAAAGTAATAAATTGTGAGAGTCGGTTTTAAAGAAGTCCGTTTTCATTATATTTTCCAGGTCTTTAGCTGAAGCGCTTGCAAAGTCAAGTTGAGTTCATCATAGTTGGTATTACTTGAAACGGTTGAAAATACCTGAAAATTGCCGTTATCCTGTAGGAAAATATTGTTTCTACTGGTTTAAATCAGAATTACGTATTAATGCGAGAAGGCAAAAATACAAAGCATTTTTGGAAATATGCAAAAAAATTGAATTCGCGTCAATGTTGTGCGAATCAATCCATACGTTTTAAATTAGTTTTTCTCGAATGTACTTTTATTTGTGTGAAAGCATTCAATGTATAAAATATTTTAAGAAAAGCGGGCAAGAATTTTTATATGCATTTTCAAAATACAAGTTCTTTCGAGTCGCAGTCCTGTATTTTATCCCATATTTCGTAGGTCCATTTACCGTTCTGAAGAAGATGAGGGATTGCGATATTCAGGAGCACCCTGTGTATTCGGTGATGTCCGACATAATGTTTCAAAAAACCTCAGTATCTGAACATTACATAGGGTAGTCAAAACAAATCCAAATATAGACAATTCTCAAGTCTTATGCCGCATTCTAAGTGCTATGGTCACGCGAGCAAGGCGGTATCTGCTCTGAACAATGGGAAAGAAAACGAGCAGTTGGTTTCTCAACAACACGGGTATATTAGAAGTGAAGTATCAACAAAGCCAAATACGACATATTGAGTTCGGAATTTTTCGAGCGTTTTGAAGTCGCAATTCGTTCGGTTTAGTTTTGATTCTTTCCGGAATCTGCATTTTGAGAGAATTTTTAGAACAAAATTAGATCTTTCAGGCGAATTAATAAATGTTTTCAGAAGAGTGCAAAAATGTCACACGCTTTAGCATTTGTGTACTGCTTAGAAGCTCGGATTTGCCGATCAGACTTCGCAGCGAATGGTAAAACTCTCCTTCAGTTTATCTTAGAGATACCGCGTCTTTCACAACTCCTACTCACGCCAGATTTGTGATAGGACATTTTCAGTACAGTTCAGTTCAGATTATTTGTTGTCAGAGCAATTCAATTGTTTCCAATATGCGTCAATGTTACATGAGATAACTTTCACAAGATTATCACAATCAACCACTAATTACTTTTCTGTAATAGAATATTATATATTGTACATGATAGTTTAGTTTAAGAAGATTGTCAACCTTCACCTTAATTAAGTTTCAAATTATACAAACTTTTAAAAATGCGGGCAGTCGATTCCGATGTGGACTTGGAGGCATTGGCCAAGGAAGAACTCCTTCGGCTCCAGCGTCAGTATCGTCTCATGGAAAATGATCGGAAGGCATACGCCGAGGAGTCCGGAAAAGACGTTCAAATTGGAATCGTCCGATTTCTGGAGAAAGAGAAGATCGACCTCATGACTGATTTGAACAACGCTCTATCGGCCCCGAATATGGCAATCGATAAAGAAACTATTAGACACATCCTTTTTATTCTTGAGGAATTCATTAATCACCAATTGGCCATTGAGCATCAGTTAGGACAAATTTCTGAAATGGAAGAACAAGTAGATAAAATCACACATCGTAAAGAAATAATAATTATTCATCTTTAAAACCCTTTTGGTCCAAATCATTACAATATATAATAAAATATGTACAATGAAATAGGTGTTGTTCAACAACGACTCAAAGTGCAATTGATTTTTGGACATTCCATGACAGTACCTCAGGCTCAGAAAAGGACAAGAGTATTAGAGAATCGTCTGTACCATGTAATTTCAATATTCTATGGAATTTTCAGGTTAACTATTAACTAGTTGCAAATCCAACTAAACGGATGGTATCGGAAACCTGGAGTAGTTTCAGAATTGACGCTCGGATTTATTGATAAGACGCTATACAGTCGTCATATTAATGTATTTTTTGTTCCTTTCCGACTTGGCCAGTGTGTCAATTTGTCGGATCAGTGACGCCAGCCAGCCGGCCAGTATCGCGAGGTCAAAATCTTGACCTCGAGACATATGAAGGTCATCCCAAATTCCCTTGTGTGTATGGTTGCCATAATTTTCAATGAAAGAATAACGAGAGCACATTCAACTGAACGGCCGCTTCGTGCCGATTTCACTGGTAAATGAACTTTCACCAGATCGAGCTAAAAATGTCTCAAGACATACATTTTAAAGAAAAGACATACCGTATTTGCTGTAATAGAACCCTAGTCTATATTATAACCCAGTTTCCATTACAACCCGGGTATTTTCTCTGCTTTCTCCAGACACTCTAATGGAGAAAGTGGGGAAAGCGAGTGACCTGGAGACATTTATTTTTAATAGAACCCCAGAGTTCAAATAGAGCAAATACGGTATGTCATCGTCGGACTTACCAAATTTTTACCTGCCGGGCAAAATTGTTTGCCGAAAACGATCAAACGTTCCCTATAACCAAAAAACGTGTGCTAGCGTGTACTAGAATTTAAATCGCGATTTCGTTCTGAAGCCTTTCCGTTTCCATATACTTGTTCTCAAGGTACATCTGCTTTAACCTCTAATTAGCCTGCACAGGGGGCCTGAAGATATGACGAGACAACGTTTCACTAGCTCGTATATAAGCCGTATTTGATATTTTCAGGTTACAACTTTGTGTGACACTCAAGTTTCAAGTAATAAATACATCCGAGAAGAAATTGACATGAACCTGATGGAGCGAGGAAGATTTCATAACCGATATGAGGCGAACAAGATGAAATTGGGGAAAATGAAACTTCAAATGGCCGAACTGGTCGACGTTGCTACAACTACTTACGATCAGAGGTGCAATATTTAATTTCGGGTCGTTCCTAGAAACTTAAGTAAACTAACTTTGAGCATATTTACGTTTTCAGAGAGGAAGCGACAGCCAAAATCCGTGCTCTGAGAGAAAGAAATGACAAAGAATCGAAACAGCACGTTCTTGAGATGAAGGAGTATCAGCGCGTCTTGCATCATGATGAGAAGGTTAAAATTCGATAGCGCGCGTAATATATAAAAAGTACGGCATTTTTGACTAATTTTTATTCTTTCATTTTTCTAAAAGGGTCACGGCTTTCTAGTCACAAAGAGTAAGCCACGTCCATTGCTTGAAGAAGATGACGTCCGACAACGTAGGTCCATATAATTCAACACGACAAAAATGTATAGTTCATTCACAATTCTTGAGCCATTTCACAATGCCAAACGTCTGGTAATATTTTATACAGAGAGATTGGACAAAGCCAAAGAGAAACAATTAGATGATTTACTGATGGCCTACAAAATCAGTTTCCGGGATCTCCTAGTGTTTGCAAATACTCATGATGTGGACACACTTGTACAAAAGTACAAGTCGCAAGAGCAGCAAAATTTTTCCAAGTTTAAGTACATTAGTGATTTAAACAACGAGGTCTATTTCTATCTAAATTCTTTACAACTTAAATATAGCAGGACGATATGTAACACTCGAATCCTTTCAACAATTAAGGTTGATGCCATACAAGATGCGATCAAAATTTTGAAAACTGAAATTGAAGAAAAATGTTCCACACAAAAACGACGCAAATGTTCCCAGGAAAAAGCGTTAATAGATTTAGACGCTGCCTACAAAGCCGGTACAAGTAATCTTGCCTCACTCGTGAGTCAATGGGAGTTCGCTGAAGCCAACATGGAAAAAATAATTGGAGCAATTGAAGACGTTTTTATAAATGCAAACTGTGGAAATGCAGCCATTATACAACTACTCGGTAATGATTGGCACATTTCTTATGGGTACTTCTGTAGAATTCAACCGAAATATTGCACCGAATCGTAGCTCATGTTAGCATTGACGGGGATTATCGTCACGCGTCAGAGTCAGAGTCCAAGAATTCTCTATTCATGTCATGAGACGTTCATTTAAATGGACCGTAGAATTATTAGAACAGGATCGCGTTTTGAAGACTGAAAATGAATATTTTATTTGGTATTAGATGTGAATCATTCGCCTATTATTGCCATCTTTTTCGCTATTTTAGTGTTTGAAGTTTAGTATTGTTTTGATAATTGTTATCATGGCTCTCTTGTTTACAACAATGCAGTTTATTCCGAAAAGACTGACCAAATAAAAAAAGGCTTTATCTATCTATTAATCTATTCTTCTCATGAGCTGACGCATTCTGCTTCATAATTGCTGGGTGCCACCTACGCGATATGAGGATACTAGGATAGTTCACGGAACTCCAAATATGTTTATCCGTGGAGAAAGCATAACGACGCTTTTGACCGGGATGGAATCTCGGATTGACCTGGCGAGGTTTATAAAGTCAAATGTTCATGAACCACCCTTTACGACTTTGGCAAGTCCTGGTCAACACCATAACTTTGCACAAGTGAAATATGAACCACAATCTAGCGTCGTGTATAATTATCGCTAAGTCTCACGGGGGCCGGGACAGAAATAAGTAGATTAATCTAATTGTGATTCATTTGAATCGAACCAGGAAACCAGACCGGCATCTCCCCACGAAATGCTACTCTTTGTATGAGCGTTTTGGAACATCGGATCACGGAGTTACAGTTTGACAGAAGTGTTCTAGAAATTCGACGTTTTGTGGAGGTTGATGGTGGTCAACTACCATCTAAAGTCCCGACTACTTTGCAAGGTCCGAAACCTAAGCCAACTGGTGGACCGTTCAAGCCCAAAGTTCTCATTACAGGGAGATTGGATCCAGCTGCGTAAGTCAAAAGTTAAACGGGTTGTTCGCAGTTTTTAAAAAAGGGAAAGAAACGTATTGGGAAATGTTCCAGGAGGCCTCTTTCAGATTAGAAACTGTACTAGTAGGTGAGGTGGTCTCCTCTCCGGTCTCCGCCTTAAAAAATATGACTTTGTATATATCGTGTAGGATGTCGTCGAAGGATAGATTTCAATTTATTTCACTCTCTCGTAATAATATTTACAGTGAAGAAGAAGAGGAAACAGAAGACAAAAACCAAATGTCTAAACCCATTACGTACGAAGAAATGAGAGCCACTTTGTTGAGCAAATTAAGGGAGTCTAGTACAGATGTTGGAGTTAGTTCCGCTTCTGATCGCGAGCATCACGATTCTGCGACGTCCTTATGGACAACTGGCGGCCGAGAAGATGGAAAACCAGCTGGGAGTGGGACTCGAAAAGCGTCCAGTGCAGCGCGAGGATTTCCATAGATTCATCTTGGCTAAATGCAAAATCAACCATGATAATCACTACAAATTTATTCTTTGCGATTTTTTTTTGGAGATGTACCAATAAGTTTAACAATATTTTCATAATATACTTTCTTTAAAAATTAGGGTAGCATGGTTAACAAATAGTTTGAATAATCTTCTATATAATGCCCCAAATTTTGTGTTGAATTAAATGTACAACCAAATTTAGTTTTTTCATTTAATTATTGTTCCTGAAACAGGAAGGTGAGTTAATACATCCGATACGTCTTGTTAGTATCTTTTACCCGATGTAGGAGTTATTTTTTCTTCGCTATAGTGAGGATTTGAACTATCGCGCACGTGCGATGTCTTGGTTGCTTCGAAGATACTTTTCTGGGATTTTCCATACTACTAGGGATACCTTTCCCGGGCGAAATAGAAAATTCACCCGATGATATTTGACTGGACCAACGATTACCGATGAATATTTTTACTCTATCTGCACCAGTCGAACAATATATGAATAGAATTCATTTTATTCTTACATTTTATTCCTGAGGTTGGGGAGGTACATATGAAAGGTGTGTCTCGTATGGCCAGTATTTGTCATTTTCCGAATTATCAACAGTTGGCCACACCTCAGCCTTGGCTAGTATACTTTAATTAGTGCAACGAGGAGTAATTCGAAGCAGAGGTGTGATTGATTATACAATTGCGACTGGTTAATCAATTGTTAAGCTTTTTTTTGTCTTCAGAACCGCCAGTCCAGATTAGTCGTTTAAGAATGAGAACAACCACTGTATAAACCCGTCATGCAACCCTTGAAGGAGCACACATACTAATACATACAGTCCGTACTTGCTAAATTCTTATACCTTTAATTAGCACTACGTAATTCGTTGTACTTCCGTGCTCTCTAACTTTATAGTATAATAGTATTTATTACATTAAGCATTTAGCATAATTAAATTTCAAACAGGGACTAGTGCATTGTCGCGTGCTTGTATTTTTGCAGTAACGAAACAGCCAAAATAAGTCACTATCCACAGGTAAGTTCATTAGATATGTTCACGGTACATTAAATAAAACATACGCATTCCAATAACTGATAACATTCGGCTTCTCTAAAATTTTGAAGAAAAAATTGTGGTTGCAAACCTTGACTTCTTGAACAAAATTTCTGGGTGTCCGAACTCCGACTGTGATCACGGTACTAAACGAACTCACCTAAGTTTAATATAACCAGTAGATCAGTTTCTTTCGGATTTTGTGAAGCTTGCTAAAGTTAAATTGAATAGTAGGTACTGTCTATGGTGATTCATACAACGAGCTTCATGTACAATACAGTCAACAATTTTGCTTTGCTTTCCCAGATAACTTCAAGAAAATGAAGTATCTTGCTCTCGTCACCATATTTGCCATACTTGTGGTCAATCTATCGGAAGCTGAATCGCTGACATTGCAAGGACCAGTTCCAAAGTGCGAAAATTCTGGCGTGTGCAAATTCAAAGGAATTGCCACTGACCAGGTCAACCTTGCCAAATGTAATGACATTTGTACTTGCGAACCAGCCAAAGATGAAGAATCTCAGAGCTTACCGACTTGGAAATTACAATGGGGAGGTGACGGCTGTAAAATCGTCAGCACTGGGCCGTGTGGAGAAAGCAGTGACGGATTGAAAATTGAATGTCAAAGTGGGAACGAATGCTTAGAAGGGCGCTGTCGTGACCCAAAGCATTTGAGAGAAGGATCCAAACATACATTCTGTTACGACAACATCGATTGTAAACAGGGATTGGTCTGCAAGTCTATCAACTTGTATGGGGACCCTTGGAATGCATGTGTTCCGCCGAGTACTCCAGAGTTTCTTGGATGAGTCGTCTCGAAATCCTTTGGAGTAATAAATCCGGGATTTGAATTTTATTTTATTCAGTTTTACAAATCCATTTACATTACTCATGTATTTGGAAAATTGAATTATGAATTATGAATTAAATGTAAGATGTTTCAAAAGGAATTCCTCAGACCGCATCCGGTTTTCATAATATGGTTTCTTTCCGTTCATACTGGATTACATTAATATTTTTCAAAATGCATTCACGCATACAAGTATGCTCATTGTACAAATACAGTACACAACTATTCAACTTCGAAAAAAAAAACACTTTTCTTTTCAGAGATCTTATAATAATTAGAACTGGGATCTACTGGGGTTTGGCAGTCCAAGCCGGAATTCGGAGCGCAGGTATTGTAATTTTTTCGTTAGGAAAGTCAATTATTGGTCAGAATAGGATTTGAATTACCAAGTCAATTTGATAGGGCAGGACTTTCACTCTCATTTGGTAAGGTGAAAGCAGTACAGGGTGATTCATAACCATTTGGCCCATCATCTGCTCATCTGGCTCATGACCATACTCAATCAGTGGTTTCCAGGGTCAAAAATTATTTATACATTTCGCGGAGAATTTAAAGTCAAATCTATAGCTACTTAAATTATCAAGTAAATTGTTTTGGTTTTGAATGGATTTATCGGTAGACATTTTTTGAGAAAAATATTTATTTAATCTCGAGCTTTCGAGAAACAATCGTTCCGTTCTTCAGGAGAAAAAACCAGAAAAATCTTTAAATTAAATAAATTTCATTAAATACGCAGCTCGATTTTTTGCCTTTTCATAATCTGGTCTCCAAGATTAGTGAGAACAGTGTGTTTGTATTTTTGACATGACCTACATAGCTATATCAATATTATAGTGGTCAGTAATCAGTTTAATCAGTGCACGTGTACTTGGTGCTCGTGCACTGGAAAATATTTAGATTGGTGACTGGCCAATTGTGTGACCGTGTGAGAAAAGTGAAGAAAGGGTTGTCCTTTGACTCCGAGCGACAAGGGCGGACGTGGGTACGAGCCACGAGACACACTCACGAGTCGATTCCACTTCCCCGCAGTTTCATTTCAATCACACGCAGACACCCAACTTTTCCTTCCTCCACAAAAAATCCAATAGGAGTCTAGAATCTAGAGCTCTAGAATTCTAGCTACTTTAACATTAGAAGTGAGTGACAGTGACGACTGACGACCGTGAGGCTGGAGTTGCGCTAAAACCAAAATTCCAACTGCTGACTCAATAATTAATTATCAGACTAGGACTAGGAAAAGACTCCAGACCAGACCTTGGTAGATAGTTTACATATTTATCATCTTATATGATCGATTCACTGACCCACCGACCGAAACTGCTCGCTTGAACTTGAGAATCAATTCATTTCCAGTTTTTCCAAGAATTCCAACTTATTATCGTGAGTCGTAAGAAAATCACACATGAAGTAGTTAGCAGACTATTTATTTGTGCGAGAGGTCATCAAAAAGACGTGACGTGGACTTTTGGCAAGCACGTCACTCACAGGAAGGACCGAGGCCTAGGTTGTGTTGGTCCAACAATCCAACATAACATAGTTCCTCAAACCTCAAGGTCAAGGTCAACTGAGCGAGCCAGGAGTTGAGGTGAGTGAAAATTGATCCAGAGTTAATTATTTTCAAATGTCAAATCGTCAATGTGTTAATGTATGTGTTGGTTGGAATTCGTAGGATATCCATCGTTCGTTGGAAAAAATTATGAATCAAAAATTAGTTATCTGTCGTTCAATGAAGTTCGATACAATTTTCTGACCGTGTTCGAAATGTCGGGTTTTTTAAGGCATTTGTTTAAGATCCTTCTTGAATTGTCAAGAAAGAATGTCAAGAAGGTGGAGGTTATGACTATGACGTCAACTACTTTGGTAGGACGTCGTCGTGTTGCACATTTTTAAAAGATCCGAAGTATGTTAATACAAAACATGAACGCTTTGTCGAATATATCGAAAATTAATATATAAGTAGGTCTATTTCCTTAATATTGAGAATGGCTTAAGCAAAAGCACAGCTGTTGAATTCGAATCCAGCTCAGACCCCATGAGGCTTGCATTCATTGCTCAATTGTTGTAGGTGAAATTTATTTTTGTCGCCTTTTGGTACAGGTATAAAAATAGGACATCAGCACAAAGCAGAAAGTTCTTATAATAGGTCACTGAATTTCCGTTTCAGAATTCGGTATTGCATTGTTCTGGTGGTATGGGTGGAGTAACGTTGCTTTACGCAGCATATAACTGGTTTGTCGAACCACTTTTGAAAATGAAGGTTTTAGGTTTACATAGAATTCATTTCTCAATATTAGACAAATGTTTAAAAATATGGTTCTACTGGCAGAAATTTTGTCTATTGAAATTCCCCCTGAATCAACTCAACATCCACCTGGATTCCCATTTCGTCCGACGTAATAATTGAAAACTACAAAACTATACATCATAAAATAGAAATCACTTTAGTTAATATTTTCATGTGATTAAGCAACTTAGTGGTAATAATGTAGTATGGTTGTTTTTAAATCCCAGGTTAACATTATACTCCAATCAATGCACTCGAATAGTGACAGCAAAGATTAAAATTCAAATGGACTTTCCGAATTCCAAATAGCTTTTGTTGTAACAAGAATTGAATTTTATCCAGCCTTTAAGTTTAAAATGAAGCCTTAGCCATTTGGTTTCAGCAGAGCTCGTATCAGTTTACCCGAGACTAAATAATTCGGTCTATTAGATTGTCCTACTATAGGTAGGAAAACTGCTCCTAAATAATCTTGGAACGCCTAACCTTCCTGATGAGATGACATTTAGTCATTTCTCTCATAGGGATTTCGGATTACGTCAAGGTTGTAGATTATTTTTAACTTAGTAGTGCGTCGTATTTACTTGACGGGCTCTACTTCTATTTGTGTTGAAGCAAAAGATTATTTAGGTAATCAGTATTATCAGGTTATAGGTAATGATTTCTTAATGTATTATTTCTGTGTTGGGTCATGTTGGTTTCAAGAATTAGAATAGGTCAGCTCTCACTCCTGACCTGACCAGCTCAGGTCAGCAGTAAGAAATTCGTTGAATGTCATGTCACTTCAGAATATGTTTTGAATTATTATGTCTTAGGAGCAGATCACTTATAATTTATCTCATGATTCCAATCCGTACACCTTGTCATCTCATATCCGCTTATGCTGTTCACAAGAACCTACTTTTGGATGGAATGAGGACTTGATACCTTTTTGCGTCATTCAAAATTAAATTATGCAAGTCTTCCTTGTAGTAGTTAGAGTCTTCCCGGAAAATGATAATATGTACCGGATGAAAGGAAAACGTATAAGTGCAATAGAATTAAACGGAATGACGCATTTACCTTCTTTTTTCAGACAAGAATTTTTTCCATTTATTGAGCGATTCTAAGGATCGGCACATTTTTATTGGGAGTACAAAATCCAGGGGATTTTTTATTCACTGTTCTCATTATTTTCATGCCCAAAAGCACACGTTTCGTATTAGTTTCCTGAATTTTGACACCGTGGGCGGAGAAAGTGTCTCAGATTCATTTATCATCAAACCTGAAATATCAAAACCGATCAATACATAGGTGTGGAGGAGTTGAATACAATAGAGAATTTGCACATTTTGTGTTGTTATTCTAGAAAATAAGGTCATGTCTTTTGAAAAACGAGCGATTCCCTAAGGTGTTGTGCACCTTGTTAAACTTAATAAACTGTTAGTTCGCACGTGTCAAAGTAAAAAGGTAATCTTCAGACTTACGTATTACTCAAAAATGTCAAAAACATTCCAATATCCACATTGGGACATCCGATGAGATAACTTTAACCTTTCTGATTGATTTCTGGGTCAAGAGATTTCTTATTCGTATTATCAAAATCTTACATAACTCGAGTGGAGTGCATAGGAATTATATTAATTTCGATGAGATGAATTGGTTGAAGTTGAAGTTCATGAAAGTTATCCCCAGTGTGTCGAGAGTCCAGTTGCAAAGCTCCAAGTGCGTGTTGTTGCAATAATTCTTTTGAAGCTTTGATATACAAAATAGAAATTAACGTCAGAGAATCACGTATACCGGCTTGTACTTAATTTGCCTTAATTGAATTCATTAAATATATTGCTTATACGGCGCCCACACCCAGTTTAATGTTTTGTTTACTTGGCGCAAGTACAAGTGCGTTAGACATATCTTGCTTAACAGCAAGTCTGGTTAGTTCATACTTAAAGGTTGTTGTAATGAAGTGTGAAGACTAATTGACCGTGCGGGCACCAGTATAAACTGTAATTACGTTTGCCAATCTACAAGTAATTATGTTTAAATGTCATTAGCTGGGTTAAGTGAAAAAATCGTATGATAATTCACTTCAAGGGTCCATTTTCCCAACATAGCAACAATTAGAGCTAATTATAGAAACTCCTTAGAATGTTCCTTATTATTGAAAAACCTTATTTTCCCACTGGTTATTTTCCGACAATAGCTGCTGGTTCACTATTATTACAGCTCAGTTAGTCTCATTACAAACTTGTTTCCTGAACCTGTAATTCTTTGTGAACCTGTCTCCGCAATGTCCAGACAAGTTAGTTGTTGAAGTGAGTCAAGTCGTTCATCTGGATTTAACCTAAAGCTGACTGACAGAATAGGAATATTTGACCATTATTTCCTCGCGCATGCGTTCCCACGTCATGCATTGATTGAACGGTACAATTAGTCACCGTTACGGCTTCTCTTGTCATGCACAAGGACAAGGTGAAGTGGACCTGGGACTTTTGTCTAGTTTGCTAGGTTCGTTTTCCTTGTTGGAAAATGGGTAAAAACTTTCACTTTTCCTTAATGACGTAATTTATAACCAGTCACATCGGATTGGAACGGAAGAGGAACATGCGAATAGAACGTGAAGAATCGGTACCAGCATCTGGGATATCTGGTTCTATTTCGGAGTGTTTGTCTGTTGTTTTGCGTGTGGTCTGTCTGAATTGTATATTGCAATTCGTGCAAATGGGATTGGATTGCTATTTTCCATTTCTCTACTTAAAAAATAAATACACTTGGAATTCTTGTATAGAAAGCCTTTAAGATCATCGATCCCTTAGCACTGCACACGCAACCGATGAATGATTGTCAGTTGTACTGACAGTGATTGAATTGAATTTATGATTTGTGAATGAATTTTAACAAACACCGATTGCTTAAACTTGGATCTAAGACATTACAGTTGGTTTCATCTGAACTCCTTTGAGTTGAAATTTTGACATACACCTTCATGCCTTCGTTTATGCCATTTCATGTGTTATGTTTAGTTTTGAATAGACCACGGGATAGACATTGTATTGCATTGGTTTAACATCTGGCTGTTAGATCTGCCAAGTTTCTGCAACTCTTGACATTGCAAAATGAAGTAAAAGTGAGTTGAAGTTTAAGATATAACTTGAAATGAGTTGTTAGAGCAGTTGTTGATTCATTGCCAGTCAGTGCAGTCAAGAAATAAGAAGTAGTGTGTGTCGCACAGATTTCTTCAGTGCATTTGCTTCCAAGGTGAAGTTTGCATCATTTGTTCATTTATTTAGTATTTTTTTCAAAATAGTAAGGCTCAGCTTGACAGTAAAGATTGTTGTAGTGCACAGACTGGTCCAATTTCATTTTCTGTTCAGTAGAATTGATAAAATATCACCCGTAACAGCAGTAAATAGGTAAATGTCATCTTTTTTTTTAAATCTTTCTATATGTTACTCCGATCTTTTGACTTTTCCTGTGCTACACGATTGATTGTAAGCTCTTACGGTTACGGTATCAGCCTGGAATAAAGTTCACGTGAATTCGAATTAATGTCTTAGCACGTTAACGCTGTAATACATTCTTGTACCCGGAATTGCCTGCCAAAGTTTTTGATTTTTATTTTATTCACGGATTTAAAAATACTTAACCTTTTAGTAATCGCCTGAGCATTTTTATCGAAATTACGATTTACGAATTTCTCGAAACATGTTTGAATTGATAAGTTTAGTATGAAAAAAAGTTACGAATGTAGAAGTTTATTTGGAAAACTGAATTAATGCAGTCCGTCATTCATATCATCCTTTTTGCACGTGCTGTGTTGAGATCTGAGTTCCGTATTTTGATGAGAAAATGTTACAAGTCCTAACTGACTTTTAGCACCCATTACACATTGCATGTCATCCTGGGCGTGTCAAATATTCAAAGGAAATATTCCCATCCTTTCATTCCTTACCAACTAGCTAGAAGATTGGATTTGTCCACAATTTTTCCACGAAGTTTTTAGATGTACAAAAGTTGTAGTTAAAGGAAGGGCTTTATTTGATTTATTTGAAGAACACTTGAAAATCTTAGGCTTTGACAACAGCAAGAGTTGTCTTGTTCATTGTTTATTTGTAACAAACCCGAAACCCACAATCGATTCTGATTCCGTTGAAACTTATTTTTTTTAAAATGGTATAATATCTGATCGAAGTCGATGTGGTATTATTAATACGAATTTTATTTTGAGTGTTCCTTGAATGTCAATATTAATATTTTTGAAGTGCAAAAGATGACATAAATGAAATCCGAAAATCGCTTGGAGAATCTGATCTTTTAAGAGAACCCTTTAAAAGCTATCAGCAATTTTTGAGTAAATTCTAAGGTAGCAGAGTTTTGTTCATTCAAGTATCTCAGTTTCACGCAGCTATCATAGACAGGGATAGTAATTGTAATGGGTGAAAGAGAAAACAAACAACCTAGTTAGATAACCACATAAGGACACTTTTGTTTACAATGTGCGCAGTAATCAGATGTTCCTGTTGTTTTTTGGTTTGGTCTTCCACGCGCCGAAATAATCCAAGGTCATAATTACGCACTGGCGACACGTGCTTCCACAGAATTGAATCGTAGTGTAGACTTGTGTTGCAATAGTTCGTAAAATTATAATAGATTCAATTATATATTTTGAAAAATGCTCTTGCACGGATATAAGACATGAGGATAATACTTAACAAATTAAGTCAAATTATGTTTTGATAGTAGAATCAAAATTGATCGATCTGGGTCAGCCGTTAATGGGAATCAGACACTTGAATTTGGATTGAGTCTAGAATCACTTACGTTAGTCGACCTTGAAATACGAATTTGGTTTTAACACTAACAGACGATTGAATAATTTCAAAACTTCATTGGGCAAGGGGCTTATCTGATGTGGTTGATCATACGAATAAAACTATGTTTTATGACTCCAATTGACTATCATGTGTTTTCAATGTAGACATTTACTTCTAAAGCAATATTAATATCAGCGTTGACAAAGTTGAGGTTGTGAGTACAATAGCAAAATTCGAAGTCCAAATGTCTAATTGCGTTACCTGTTGGCTTTAAATCAGTTTTTATTCTCCATTGGATTTTGAGTTTGGTTATTCATGACTCGGAATTTAATCTAACAAACTCAACATTTACACTATGTACCTGTAGTGTTAAGAATCGTATCTAATACGTAATTTTGGTACGCTTACCTAACCACCAATTTTTGTTAGTTTCTACCACGTTGCGTTGCACTTGTTTCAAACATAAGCTCATTACACTCAATTTAATCGTGGTTTTGTTTTAATTTTACAAGGTTTGATCAACAAGAGCCTACAGTCCAGTAGGACTAGGATATTGTTTTCCCGGATTTTCTGAGATATAACTGTGAAACTCTGGTTGAGATTTTGGCGACAATAAGAAATGGAAGGCTATTTGGAGGCCGAAGGAAGTGCTGGGACACGGCTTCGTCATAAATTGGTCATCAATCGTCATGATGGGTTTCCTATGTTTGGATTTGGAAATGATGAAGAAAGTCGACCGCTCAATGAACAAGAGAGGTATGTAATTATCACAATTACAATTTTATTTTTTTAAATTACTCATTTCCTATAATATTTGACGAAAAAGAATAATTAAGAAATGCAGATTTGAGAAAATAAATAGAACTGGAGTAAAATATTTACGGAAAACAATTAGGTGGGGCTGCTTCATCGAGCCTTGTCTCTATTTTTGCAAACATGAATTATAATATATAATTCTAACAACAGAAGGAGAATTAAAGCGATGGCTTCAAAAGTTGTAGGTTTCCCCGGTAGAATTCCTCGTACTTGCCGTATTCTATTTCGGTAATATTCTCGACTTTGACGTTGTATTTGTTCCGAATATATTTCTTGAATTTTGGGATGTAGGCGAGAAAAAATGTCCAACGGATTTGCGGTGAAGTAGTCACATGATATTTTACAAAACCCAAGCATAAATATTGGACTTTTAGCCATTAAAGTTATCAATTCTTCACCGACTTCGGGATGAATATGTAGGAAAAGATTACAAGAGAGACCGTTGCGGTAAACGTCAAGTGCTTTGTAATTATTTAATTCAACTATCGGATTGCCCTGTGTAAATAATCAATACACGGGTTGTTAGTTATTCTAAACTACTTACAGAACGGATAATTATTCATACCTGAACGGAACAATACCCCAACCTGTGTCTCTTTCCAACCTCATTACATTTATTACAATCTGACCATGGCTCCCAGTTTGTAAAAATTGTCATGTGTTCGAAATGTTTTACCGCGTGAGACCACTGTTTCGCCTTTACCTGTACAAAACATACGTTAGGATAAAATTGGAGTATCATCTTTTCTAAACGCCAGGAAACTTACAATTTCCAGATCTTCATAAGCTTCCACCTCTAAACTCCAAATAAAACCAACATGACTTCCAGTAACGCAGTAGTAAGTTCCAAAGTCCTCAAATCGTACTGATTTAATAAGTAGAGAGTCATTAGGTTGGATCACATATTTTTCACCAGAACTTAAATTGACCTTTTGATTTTCAAACGTTAACTTGATCCACGTTGGCAATGGACGTGAGCCGTAACGACAAGGAGAACAAGGCAAACTAGATAAAAATAATGTGGTTGGTTAATTTAAACATTTAATAAGAATACATATTAATTGAAATCAGTTGGTAAGTCATGGTCTGACTTAATCTCATTTTTGTCATGATCATAAATCATAATGTGATTATGGGTTCAATTTAAGCTGGGAAATGTACGATGTATCCATTATAGTAGGGAAAATCCCCACTGGAGAAAGAACCTCTTTAAAACGACCATCAAGCCCTGTCTATGCAAGATATCAAACTCTCCCTTTAGAGGAGCGATATGTCCTGCATGTACCTTCTACAGCACAGGACTAGAGCATTTAATTAGTGGTGAGGTGACCTTACTTCAGGTCACTCATTTCCATCACAGCCTTTTGAAATGGTCCAAAGATATTCTTCTCTACAGATTTATGCAGGAGATTGTGGATACAGAAATTAAATTCTTCATCAAGAGTAGTATTTTCTCCAAAATCGTGAACTTCTGATAGAGACAATATTGAATCAATGTTTGAGAAATGACCTAAAATTGCACAGAACTGAGCGACGAAGTGTGAGATTAATAATAGTTTCATTTTATCCACTTTTCTGTGCCGAAATGGTTAGTTTGACACCCGACGTCATTTGAATGATCGAGGCATCGAGGTTATAGAAAATATTCTCTGTTTAACCATAAGACGTAAATACGTTCCTATAGGGAGGCTCGATACTGAAAATAGCTTTCCATATTCCATATTATATTATATGATTTTGCTCATTCAAAATATATTCGGATGACACATTTTAGAGATAATCTAATTTAAGGTTCACTTTTCTAACCTATTGGTTTCTAAATTCTAGTGAGAAGGAGTCACCCGATGTTGACCCGACTGATCTACGAAGAAAGTTGGACGAAATAGGAGCGTTTGAATTCCCAGCGCTGCCCAGCTTCCTCGACGATGATATCAGTGACTGTGAAGAGGGTGGTGGACTAACACTACCCGGTACACCTCAAGACTCTCCGAGTGACTCTGAGGTATGTTAATTTTAAATTTTTCGCATGCGTCCTTACTGCTTTTACCTGTTAATCTAGTTATTAAATTATAATTATATTTTAGGTCGACCCTGAATTACTTAATCGCGAAGAGGATATGGACGAATACGATTTTTGTTTACCTCAACTGAGTCATGCCGCAGAGCAAGCTGAAGAGTTCGCACGAAAAATTTGGACCGCTGGTTGGAACTGTTGTCATTTCAAGGTATGTTTAATATGTTATTTACATATTTTTCACAAATTCTAACTACAGTTCTTTTAATAAGAATCATATATTATTTTAACACTTCTTGAGACTTCTCCAAAATAAATGCTGGTGGATAACGTCATCGTCTCGGTTTAATAACCACCAATATTTTTCATGTACATTGTAGAATTTGCCACAGTGGCTTCAAGACAACGACTTCCTTCACCGCGGTCATCGTCCACCACTTCACAGCGTAAACGAGTGTTTTAAGAGCATCTTCAGAATCCACACAGAAACGGGAAATATTTGGACTCATCTCCTTGGATGTGTCGCATTCTTTGGTCTCGCTATATATTTTTGGAGTGAGTGTACTGTTTTCAACTCAACTGCTCATTATCATTGCAGACAGAATTCTATAAAATATTTTGAATAAACCTATTACAGCTCGTCCGGCGATGGAAATTCAACTGCAAGAAAAGCTGGTCTTTGCTGTATTCTTTATTGGTGCCATTGCGTGTTTGGGACTTTCTTTCGCCTTTCATACGCTGCACTGCCATTCAGAATTCGTTGGAAAATTATTTAGCAAGTAAGTAATATGGACTACGACTGTTGGCGCCATTAATTATTCCTTATTAGGATTTCATGTTTAGCGTCAGAACTACTGAAGTGTTGCTGTGAACTTCACCTTCTACTACTGCGAAAAGTGCCAATTTTTCAATTATTCTATGTAGGGTTGTCTTTAAATTTGGGTTAACGTTTTGGGCCCATTTTTGGCTTAACGTCACGTGGTCTCACGACGAGGACGTAAGTTTTCGTTTTATTCACGACTTAGTCAGAATAGGCAGCTCATTCTTTACCTATCATTTACACATTTGTATCTCTTTTGTGTTCATTTTTGAATTTGTTAAAATTTTCCCAAAATTCATTATATATCGTTACACAGCGCGAGTATATGTACGAGGTAGCAAGGATGAAAGCCTTAGACTCGTCAACTAATTGTAATTTTATCATTCTATTTTCAGACTTGACTACTGTGGCATCGCATTATTGATCATCGGATCCTTGTAAGTGTGAATTTGGTAGCCTAACCAAATATTTTACATTCGTATGGATATTACAATTTTGAATTTTATTTTCAGCTTTCCATGGTTATATTATGGATTTTACTGCGACAAAACTCCGAGAGTTATCTATCTCAGTGTTACCAGTGTTCTGGGTATCACTTGCATTGTAGTGTCACTTTGGGAAAGATTTGGAGAACCACAATTCCGTCCACTCCGTGCTGGTATGTTGACTACCAGAATTTGCAAATTTTAAGGTTAATTGAACCGGTAACACCAAATCGAAATTAGATGAAACTTGGTTTGAAGCTTACCATAGAATCAAATTTTTTGACAACCTCGAAACAACCAAAAGCGAATAAAATTACTCGAAATATAATGCCAAAATGGCGACAAACGAAATTGCCAACAAATAAATATAATTTATTAAACGATAATCATTCTCGTTGCCGGTTTAATTTTGATAATCCGGGACTTAAATATTTTACTTCGGTGGTGCTTTTTGCCGAAAGTGGTGGTTTAAGAACTACCGTAAATAATTTGTTTGGCGTTGACTCGACTCGATTACCAAAATAGTAGTAATTTTTATCCACAGTTTTCACAACTCTTTGTTTATCGAATTTTCGGGAACAAAGTTGGTCTTGAGATACACGCGGTTAGTGAACCCGTTTTATTATTAATTTTTCAAACAGAGAAGTCTTAAAATCGTCAATGCCTGTCTCCTTTGCATTATTCGGGTATTGTCTACGAAACTGACTCTATCCAAATGGACTAGGATGAGTTCATGAATGATTCATAGTAGACTTACGTTTTATGATTCGCTATTCAACGTAGTTTTGTTATTCTGGCTGTGGTTTTCTGAGGCACAACAGAGTAAAGAAAATTTTATTCCGTCGAATCAATTTCGTAAAGCCGTACATACAAGATTTTACGCAACTTAGCCTGTCAGCTGTCAGGGACCCGTGAGTTCGAGCTTCTATACGTATCTTGGTCGATTCTCGGCAGTTGTCATTATTCATGAAGGACTCAATCCGATTGTTGAGTAAAATATTGTCTACTTGACTGAGGCAGGTTGGCGTTATTTCGATATGTTCTACTCAGTACTTCCTCGTCTGGGTTCATTTGCTTTACACCTCCAAAATATTAATTGAGACTTCTTTGGATCTCTCCACTTGTGCTTTTGGCACAGTCACGTGACGATACTTTCATTCTATTGGTGTCGATGATTTGATAGAGATTTTCATAGTAGATTTAATTAATTTAATACTGTAGAAGTCAGTTATTCACAAGAAAAATTGAAAACAGTAATGACTAGGCTGAGAAATGTAGAGTATATTTACTTTAATGAGTACTTCTTTTAGGACTATTTGCCGGTTTTGGATTGAGTGGAGTCGTTCCTGCAGTTCATTACGCTTTGGCGAAAGGATGGATTCATGCCATTTCACGAGCCTCTCTTGGATGGTTGATCTTGATGGGAAGTCTTTATATTCTCGGAGCACTCGTCTACGCATCTCGCATCCCAGGTAGTCTTTGTTGATATTGAGAATAAACTGCGAGCAGTGAAGATGCGAAAGGCGAACAGAGAGATATATAGACAGAAAAGTGAGAGACATCCAATGGCCGACAGTTCCGGCTAGAACCGGATGTCAAAAGGTAGTTACGAACAATGTCTGCAGGAGACAAGGACCCCTTGATAACGTATACCAAATATTAAGACAATCCTTCAGTTAATGAAACCGGTACAATTGGAAGCGTAATTAAACAATGCGTTTGATCGTTCCGTTCCGTCTAGAACCGGATGTCAATCGCTGGTCTAGGACATTGTCCCAAATAGCCAAGGACCCCTTGGAAACGTATGCCGAATTTTAAGACAATCCGGCTATTAAATAATTGGAAGCGCAATTGTACAATTATGTTTGACACTTGTACGGTTGTCAGGGTGTTGATTGCACGAGGCATAGTCGAACAAGTTAGCGAGAATAATACGATTTACGCTCTATCGTTTAAATAAATTCGTTCACAAATTTCCGTTGGCGATCTCAATTAAGTTGAGTTAAAAGTGCTCATTTGGTACAAAGAAACCAATTTTTTCTTTTTGTCGTTTTGACAAAACACCTAGTAATGTTTGATTTCCGCTTCGTAATTTATCATATTTAACTGTATCTGTGTATTTGGCATGGCATAAAAATGGCCTCAGCAGAGAGTAAAACAGGAAGTGCGGTGCAAAAAAGTCGCTGCGACAGAAACACATGCGCTTCGACCTAACGTTGATTCAAATATGCGCGACTGCTGACCAGTTTTAAATTGGCAAGTACCCCTAGTAGTAGTCCGATCTCGTTGTCCAACGAACTTGACCGGAGCCTGGGCCCAAAAGTCATGCATGCCAAGTCTGAAGTGAAACGGAAGAGAAATGTGCGAACACACAGACACACACACACGCCACCAAGGGCCAATATACAGTGAGGTGCAATCGTTCCGCCTTTCGCAATAATCTACAAAAATTCAAATTCTAAATAAAATACTTTATTCTTTCCAGAGAGATGGTTCCCTGGCAAATGTGATATTTGGGTAAGGAATGATTCACGTATTTTTTCTTCCTTCGATTTAACGCTTGTACAACATAATCTCTCAGGACTTCTAACTTCTACCCACGATCTGTCTAATGTTATTTTGTATCTCAGTCCCGTATTTTTTAGAAATAAGAAAAGACGTTTCTATACTATATTGTCAGCACATAGACAAGACAGTAAATTGTGTCCGTTGAGAGCAAGTTCTTGTTATTTAATTTCTGAGTGTTGGTCTTGTGGCGCGTGCGAAGATAAAGAAAGTTTCCAAATAATATATTGAACCATATAGGCCACGCCAAAGCCTACAATACATTGATAAGAAAGTTTTGAAATAAAATAATAACGAAAGTGAGCGAGCTTTCGTAGTTTCGACTTGAGACCAAGTCGCAGCAAAAACTGACTTGAGAGTTAGGACACGTGGGAACCCTCTAATTTGTTGAGTTTATGTCTTTATTTCTGTGAAACATCATTCAATTTTTGGGACAAAATAAAATAACCACTCTTAGCATGACTTTCTCATATCCCTCCCGAAACTAAATCCTTGCCACGTCTACCAACTTGTCACTTGTAATTTTATTTTATTCTTTTGTTTTATAGTTCCATAGTCACCAGCTGTTCCACATTTTGGTCATTCTGGCTGCATTCGTTCATTACCATGGTATTTGTGAGATGGCCATGCATCGTCTTGCCCATGGGGAATGTGACGATCACCCTTATGAAGCAATTGTTCTACAATAGTACTCTGATAACTCTATCATGTCTAGTTTTTAGTCAGGATATGAAGAATTGAATCTTGTTCAAATGTGGTTATTTGGTCAAATTGTCACGGTAATTCTTCATAAACCGTGTTAATGAAATTTAATTCGGATTTCGAGCTGTATACTTGCTCTTTACGAAATCGCGTGTAAAGTTAGGCCAGTAAGTTTGATCTATTGCGTGAATAAAATTCCAAAGGTTAAAGTGAAAACATTTTAAGAATGAAAAATTATCATTTTTAATTGGAATCCGATCAATTACAATCATATAAAATAAATTTAATATTGTATTGATTGTCATAGGTTGGATATGTATTACGTACAAATAAGATAGTGGAATAGTTCACCCCCTGAGTGGCTTGTATTGATTGTTAATTTGTGAAATTTAACTTCCTTGCCATACAATATATAAGCTACAGTAAAAACAAACATCACATTTGGAAAGCTTTAATATTAGTGTAAGCTTTGAACCAACGTTTTGGCTGTGTTAATCCCTCTCCTTGGGAAGGATACGTTATCCTGAAAAGGAATCCTAAGTTTGTAAAAGTTCATCTGTGCTATGCTGACGAAATAATTTCTCAGAATATTAGTATTTACGCGACTAATTATAACTATTACACTAATTCATGTTTTTAAATGGATTACTTGCGTAATTTACGTAGTTTATCACAACTAAGACTGGATGGGTTTAAAGGTAAGAATTTGAGGAAAGTCAACCGTTGAGATTAGTGCATATTTAATGAATGTGATCGTCTTAATGTCAAGTGGTAAACTTGTAAAATATTAATTTAAGAGAGCTGTCAACAGTTTGGCATAATATTGTATTATAAGATAAGATAAATACACGTTATAGTTTAAAATGAGATTTTAACTAAAAAATCCAATTCACAAATCGTATATAATATTCGCATTTCAATTCTTGCGATGAATAAAATATAATATGAAAGTTTATAACTTGTACTTTTACTGCAAACGATCGCAGCGTCCGCAGTCAAAGAATTTAGTTTTGTCCTTTCGTATTTCGCTCGAATCCAGGATTTTCTGTCGCTGTCGACTAGTGATTGACGGTCGAAAATTGGGCGTCTGAACGAAGCTAAGAGACAAATGGCTCCTAATTCTTGCCTGGAAGGGGGATGATAAAACCCGTAGGTCAAATCTAGTATTTTTCGAACTAATCCTGAGGATTCCATAGGCCTGAAAACTTTGTTTCTGTTTCTGTTTAGATAAGCCAGACTATGTCTAGACCAAGGCTCCTTGACAACCATCTCCCCGCCCTACAAGGTTAGCTCATCCGCAATTTGTTTTCTGAAAAGTTGTTTGTCTTTGGCTTTGGTGTACAATTAACACGTGGTAGATGGGAGGTTGTACACCGAATTCAATGGCGCCACAACCTAGAGTGACAGAAATCCGAGATTTCAAATTTTCTGACTTTCAAACAGGCATGAGCTAACCTTGTAGGGATTTGTTTACCAACCTTGGTCTAGACTGCCTCCGTGATGACAACCGCTGTTCTAGTTGTTTGTGAAGTTGTGACAACGAAAGTCATCCTAGTTTCGCAAATAGGGGAGTCAAAAGTTGTCTACAAATTACGAAAAGTCAACTTTGCAATTTCTGTTTGTACATTTTGTCGGAAACCTTGAGAGTCAGAAATACCGTTATACACGGTATTCCCGAAAAATGGATCAATTGTTTGAATTTTTTTGCATGGATACAAGAATTTATGTTATAGTCACGACAGAATTTATAATCAACGCGAATTTGGATGGCTCCAATTGTATCAATGACTTTGATGTCACTGGCCATAATCTTAATTCTTGTAGCCATGCGAAAAAGTGAACAAACAATCCATTTTTCCTTTTTTTGTCCCTATTTCGGGAAAACCCTGTACTTTGCATTTCTATTGGAATGAGTTTGGAGCATGTATTCTTCGCAATAATCTGGAACAAACAGAAATAATCCCAGCCAGGAAGGTTAAAAGAGCAGAAAACTAGTCACTATCAATTTAACTCCCTTTTAATGACGACATAATTATTTAAGCAAGGACTTGAACCATGATTTGTATAAAAACAACATTGTACCTTGTTAATTTCTGATTCTAATCAAGAGTTGGCAGTCGATTCAAGTAAAATGTGATGAAATAACGTGACCAAAGTGTACGTAAAGTAGGCAATCAATCAATCACTGTCATTGGACGTCTCCTTGGGAAGGAAGTTCGTTAATGGTAGGAAGTGTATTTTGCCAAATTCCATAGGAGTAAGGATTCCACTATTCGCTGTCCCAGGTTCCACGAGGGCCCACTTGTCTCCTTCTGACTCAGGAGTCGTTAGGGACCAATCCTATGGTTTATTCAAAGACGCAGTAGCCCATTTGCTTCTACATTATGCAATTGATTGTTCTCTGTGGACATGTGTTACGGACGTGTTGGACTTTCTACTTACGTTTCACGTCCATAATTTCATTAACTCAGTAATTCTATTCATTCTCGTCTTTTCATTTTCAGCGAAATGCTATTGTACGCATAATTGGAGCACCATTTCTCTCGTTCTTATTAGTCTAGTAAAGTCTAGACAAACAAATGAACCCTGGTAGGCATAAGTTTGAAAAACTAATGCAGCACATTAATATGGAGAATAAGAGAATATTCATTCAAGCAGTAACGGTGGGTTAAACCCTGTGACGAATTTTGTTTGCTTGACATATTTGTTGAACAAACACGGTTCTCAGCATCACATAAATTCCTAGCATGGATACTAGACATACTCCATTTAGTCGACGTAATCGTCAAAAATGTGTCGTAGTTCTTCAATGATGGGCGCTTCTGCTAAATTTTTCGACTATAATTTTGTTGTTGACTTCATGAGTTTCAAGAGTCGACTTTTCCCGGTGAGCTTTCTTTTTTGGTGAAAACGACTTTCTCCGATCGGTCGATAAAACAATAGTACGACTTCACTTTCATTTACCTATTGACATAGCCTTGTGTTTTAGGTTCGCTCAGCTCGGGTTCCCTGAAATAATTGTATAATCGTTTAAAATGTATTTCTGTCTGAAACTGATAATTATTGGAAAAGTATTTAGGATTGTTCTATGGGCATATCGTCTGGAAGGTCAAAAGACTTGACTGAATTTAAGAATTGGTTTAATTACTCTGAACGTGATCAGATACGACCAGAGTCACTTGCTCCAGTTCACAACTCCTCGCTTTTTGAAAATGGTATAACGTTTAGAGTATACTACAAGTTCTATATAGAACACGTTACCGAGAGACTGGGAGGTTAGTGACACGTCAGGAGTTAAACTCTTGGAAAATTAAGAGAGCGGCAAAAATATTTGTCGATTAATTTTAATCAGCGAATTGTTGAAATGGAAAGACATCTGAATAAAACCAAACTTGAAACCTGAGCTGATGGAAAAAAAATACATATCAAATCAGTTCAACCTATTCACATGACCACACGGGAATTACTAATACAAACTGTTAGGTTTGAATCTCTGGCCAGCATATTTTACTCAGATTGACATCGGAAACTTTCTTCACGAGGTCAACTGGACCTGTACTATTTGACGGAGGCAGTAAAGCTAATAGTTGTATGAATGTATAAAGCAATTCCAAGTAAGATTATCCTCAGGAATTTTTATGATAAAGAAGGAATCAAGAATAAAATGAATCGACTAAGCTTAAGGATAATGATAATGTTGAAAACTTTTTCTTGTGATAATGTTTAAGAAAACTTGGCTTTCGGTAAATCTTACAGAGTTATTTTAATCCATACTTTCACATCGAACCTCCCACACTGTACAACATCAGTTTTGATAACTAGACTCCAGTCTTTAGAAAGTGCACCACTACTCAACCCGTATCACGGTACACCACATGTACTCGTGCTCCCTATTCAGCTCACTTACAAAGGAACCCACATAAACAACTAGTACACTAGGGACGAATATAGCGCACAGCACACTATTGAAAAGAGAAAAGTATGTGCGTAGTGAAAGGCGAAACCCATGTTCTTCCATCATCACATAAAATGAATTTTAGTTTCGATTCATCATTAGTTCCTCACTCGAATCCATTCAATTCAATTCCTTTCACTTTCGGTCGGGTACTTGCCGCGCCGTAGTGGTACTGGGAATCCAATGCTTCATAAAGTTTCAAACTAAGTTAAATAAAAGAGTTCGGTCTGTTGGGTGATGCCTTGTCTTGCCTCTGCCTCTGCCTGTCCTGTCTATCTTGTGCCTATTCAGTCATGCAGTGACAGGTATGGACGCAATGGAGCGAAACTACACGAAACCTCAGACTATACAGACTTGGAGAAACTAGAACTAGGAAAGAGGACTAGTGAAATCAAAAGAAAGAAAGGAGAGAAAGGCAACAAGAGAAAAGAATGGAGGTGTTTGGAAACTAGGCTAAGATTCTAAGACATGTACATAAGAGTAGAAAACCGAAAACCAGAATTCTGTAGGACGATGAAACCCAGGAGAACTTGGAATAGGACTGGGACTTCATGCGAGGCCTCTCTATTCTGTTCTGTTCTGAATAATTTTGTTTATATTCATTCATTCAATTCATCCTCTTCAGGATTGAATCGTACGGTCGGAAAACTAGGAACTTTAGAACAGAACTGGTCGGTCGTAGATTCTCACTCGTCTTCTTCGTCTGCAAAATTTTCAATTTCACGGCGGAGTAAATAAGTGTGGAGAAAGTCTGGTTGTGCTTTCTCCAAGGCCTGACAATTCTGTCGTCCCTTTCAGCTCAGAATCGGAGCCACCGCCCGAAAACCCCGAAAGTTCTTATACAAAACTACGACTACGAACTACGTTGTTCTTCTCCAGTGGCAGTGGTGCTAGTAATGCTGGAATCGATCATTTTCCCTTTCCAACTGTGTAGACTTTGAGTTCCAGGTTTTCTCCATGCTTTCTACTTTCTCCCAGACAGCCTAGACTCAACTAGACGTCCTGCTGGAAAACCAAAAGCAGAGCTAAAGCTCCTATCGCGGTTGCCGAATTCGTTTGTGTAGAATAGAGACGGTAGTTGTAGTCAACCCAAGGCTGGGCTTTCACTCCGGGCTGCTTTCCCTTGACGATCCGATCCGATCCGGGTATTGTGACAAGGAATCCACTTTCCATGTAAGATACAGATAAGTCCAGACTGTCGGGATTTGTCAATTCAAGAATACTATGGCGCATTAATGTATTCAGCAACTCCGTAGCTCAACCATAAGCATCTTAGACGTGGCAATGAATTATTAGCGGGTGACCTTAGTTTTGAATGTAACTAAACTTAACTATAATCTGAAATAATATAATTGATAAGACCTCTGATAAACCGCTTTCTAACATACAGTCAGCCAAATTTTGGTCATGTCGATACAAGTCGCGAAGTTTCCTTGTGTCTGGAGACTTTGTTCATGTACGTATGGCTTCTTTTTTCCCGGCGGCCGCGGACCTGTGCTATCCCTGTGCGTTGTTGTTGGCCTAGTCAGTTCAAGTTGAGTTGGCCGAAGCCAAACTCCTTTTTCTGTGATCCTCCTCGTTCGTCGTCCCGTCGTGTTTTCGTGTATTATTTTCTTGTTGTGTGGTGTTGCAAACTGGACTTGTTGAATTTTGGTGGACTGTATTATATGCAAATAATACAATATTGACAGACCCATTTGCTTGCTTAATTTCTGCTAATCAGTCTTAATTCTAATGACTTGCCGGGCATCCAAGAACCTGGCATTAAATGAGCACATCTGCACAATATCATTTTGCGTACGCCACAGAGACATTGTGTGCTTAGAACAAATTGTACAAAGGCGATGACTAATATGAACAAACAAATTTATTGACAATAAAATACGAACTTCAAATTACCCCTTATATAATTGTAACATTTCACGACTTTTACATACTTTACATATTGGACTTGTATGAGAAAACGCAAAGTCACCATCAATCTACGTATTATTAATTCAATCATATGAGAAGAAAGTTGAAATTTTTCCCGGATGAGAAAGTGGAGTGGACAATACACAGCGGGGTGGACCTGATTAAAATATTCACATGTCGTGGGTAGACTGACTGTGCGTGTATACGAATAAAAGACTTGTGAAAAGCACTAATGTGAGTTGACACATGTTACGTTACTATTTAAACTTTTCAGACTCCTATGGACTATATAACACTGTTTAAACTTTTACAAGACTTGGTGATGGAATGGAATTGCCGGTGCTACTCTGAATGTATTGTGAAGCAGGTAAGCATTTAATTTTATTTTGCAATTGTGAGTCCTATGTCGGAAGGGCTGACAGGCAATTTGTTATTAGGAATAGTAACAGTAACAGCACGGATACCGAATATTTTGTACACTCAGGACTATTATGTGTTTCAATGATCACGGAAAATTTAATTAATTACCTAGCTTTGACAAATTAATTTGGTTTGAATAGGGTAATATGTACGAATGGGGAATGAGTAATGGGTGAAATTAATAATTGCTTTTCAAATTACAGCGTTATTGCTTTTCAAACGAAAATACAACAAAAGTGTGTAAAGAAGGGAATATTAGAGTAGCACTCCTGCAAATATGAGTCGAGTCTAGTTAGAATGCACTTTTTTTTATCATAAGCACATTCATTTTAACCATTAGAATGTGATGCACTGCGCTAAGCTGTCAGTACGACGTCAGACAAAGTTGCAGTTCTGGATTTGGAGGAAAAGGTTCGCTTTCTACGCTCCTGGGGCTGAAACTTACCCTTTGCGAACATCTGTGTCCAGGATTAAGGAAGAAATTCCGGTTGGCTGCACATTGAGATAATTCGTAACATATTAGTTAAACGACGAGTATTCAAATCAATTGAACTATTTGAGCTCAAATAAAGGTCTAAACTACCACAGGTGGGATGTGCCTTATACCCGCGTGTTATGAGATGGATGTCATATGATTAGTCATTCGCAGGAGTCCGAGTCCAACCGTCCAAGACTTGAGTCTCGAGTACGAGTCCGAGTACGAGTCCGGACTCGAGTCCAATCATGCAGGACTCGTCGTTAACGAGTCCGAGTCCGAGTCAAATTTGGACTCGGATTCGTGAGTCCGGACTCCTACGAGTCCGCGTCAGGCTAAATTGTATATATCTACATGTTAAAGAGATGGAGAGAACTCGAGTCCGGACTTGAGACTCGAGTCCCAGGCTGAGTCTGAGTCCGGACTTTCTCGGACACGTGCCTTTCGAGTTCGAGTCCGAGTCCGGGTCAAATTTGGACTATGATAAAGACCACAGCATCAACGATCACCAACTTATATCTCATCTTGTGGCACCAGATCGGTCTCTCTTCACGTAATGATAAGGAAACCCCCTGGTTGCATTAATTATCATAGTCGGCATAGCTTGAACGCACTTTACGTATCATATACTGACTCGGGGTTTGTTTGTTGATGTAAATATGCTTTTGTTGCCTTATTGCCATAATAATACAGTCAGTACATATGAACAAAGAGTACGTATTGCAATACTTTTGCTCTGAGTTTTGAATTACAAAGAGGTAGAGTACTATAAGCACCTCCTCAAGATTCTATAAATCAATTATTTTCTCACACCCTACGATACAATAGACTTCAAAATGTTCGCGGAAAAAGATTGATGAATTCCCAAATTGTTCACAAGTTGTAATCTTTACAATTTTACACATGTAATTTTGCACTAGATTCCTGCACACATATCTTCCCATTCGGTTTTATCACGGACAAGCTGTTTCATGTAATCGACAGTCTTTGGCAATGACAGTGAGAGAACTGTTCCAATCGTGAACTTCTTTCTTTCACTTTGGAGAAGCAATAAATAGTACTTACTTGTATGTCTTATCCCTATCTTCCCAAGGAGGATAAAGTTTTACTCAAGGAAGGAGAGCTAGTATGGATTCCGGACAAATGATGAGAATTAAAGTTGAAATCTAATTTGAGCCTAAGACTGAAAAGAATGGAATAGGTTTCGTAAGTAAATTCATTTTCCGGCTCAACATTCGTGAGTAGAAAGTGGAATACTTTTTCCTTCTGTTTTGTTACTTTCCACACTCACTGCCTTTTGTGTGTTTGTGTATTCCCTTGAGACTTTGTGAGCCTTCATTCAATGCATTAACCAAAGCCCATGGTCACATTATGGCTTTTCCTTGGTGAGGTCAGGCGTCTGCCACCCAAATACTCCCACACCAGTCGTGTTGGACTCAGATTCACGTATTGTAAACTTAATGGCCGCGTCAAACAACCCGAGTAGTTGGTGGCTATTCAATTTGATAAATGCATTTCTAGAGAGATCCACTACCCGGGTAATGTCTGGTCACTATTGTTTCGGAATTCTGACGGTTCTGAAAAAGTTTTGTAAGTTATAACAGCCACAGCCATCGAGACAGCACAGCCGGTACAGGACACAATAATGGGTCACTCCAAATAATGGCCCCTAGGACGTCATATTATATCCTCTGTGTTAAAGTGAAGACAGGAAATTCACTTTTTGGTACGGGATTTCTGGGATTGCACTGCTGTGAAAGGTTATTCGGTCAATGAGGATGGTTTCCTTCGTTCTGCAGTTGAAAAGTTTAACCATTTGCTCAAATGTAGAGATTCTGAGTTGAAAAGGGGCACTTTCAAAATACAAACATGGTTTTCTTTTCTACAGGAAGATATCAAAAGTCAGACGTTTTTCTATTCTAATGGATATTGGTCGATGTATTTTGAAGGAGTTCTTGGAATTCTAATTTCCTCGTCGTTTGGCAAAACCAACAAACCAGACAGCGATGAATATTTGCATGTTGCTATTTGACAACGGAAACTATTCCACGGAGAAGCGGATATCACAAATAATTTTTATGCGGTTCTGAAAACCAAGTACTTCAACAAGAGTAAAGTACAAAATTTTAATTTGAATTTGAGCCCGTAATGAGAATCAAATACATTAAGAATTAATTTATACGTTTACTAAAATTCTATTCAAAGTGAAATCTTACGTAAAAGTTGTGATAGTCAACTGTTCATACAATGTTAAAATAATTGAAATTCGTATTCGTCACACAAAAGATTTGTGATTCGTATCAGTAATTCAAAAGATTTTGAAAATCGTATTTGTAATCTAAAGATTTTAAAATTGGTGTTCCTCACACAAAAGATTCCCAGATTTGTATTCCTAATAAAATGAACTTTAAAATTGGTAATCCTAATACAATTAGGAATACAAACTACTTTGAAGTTCGTATATCTAAATACAGTTAGGAGCGCAAAACGAAATTCTGCATTTGATATTCTTCCCAACGTTTTGTCGAGTCGAATTGATGTTGTTTGTCTTGCTGAGCCTCAAATACTGGTGAGTCGAACCGAGGCCGGAATGCGTTGATTGGATGAAAGCTGCTTAGAGAAATGACAGAAACATTCCCCGAAAGTGGAAAGCGATATATATCAATTTAGCTCATTCAATAAAAATAAGGCTTTTACTGTAACTTCATCATCTGTGCGGTTGCCCATCCGCATCTTTAGTGATTGAAGTTCGTCTTCAATTTCATTAAGTATAGAGAATTTGGACTTTGCTCAAAATAATCAAGCCAGATGAAGACGGATGACCAACAGATGTACTCTCTGATACACACGATTCAGTAAGACTTGCATGCATGTATGCAAGTGGACGTCCTTCCATCCATCCAAAATAATTCTGAAGAACTTCTCTATTTTTCTACTAAATTGGACAGGTCTAAGTAAGTGGAACAACTCAGGTGAGCTTAGAAAGTCCAATGTACAAATACAGGGTTCGCCAGAGAAATCGTTCTTTCATTTATACTCCCGGCATAAACTATAAGTGCCAATACCAAGATGATCTCAAGGTTTACCGATTAAACACATCATACTGCTTCATAGAAATAGAATCCTGATTGAAATTTTATGGAAGTATATCAACAGTTCCTGTTTCGGGGCTGCATCTATTCAAATCGAGAGCATTTTGTTTTGTGAACCCTGTACTCTGCTATTACGTCGACTACGAACAAGCACGATCAATTTTCTTACTGACATTCTATAGTGGAAAACATGAAAGTGGTAACCGAATTATATACATGACTACAGGATCTAGCTACGGGTACTCTAATGGCAATTTCTCGATTAATTAACCCAATTTGTGCACATTTTTCACTAACACTTTCGCGCATCTCTACAAACCCGAAGACTTTGTAGGGCCTGTAATAAAATTAGTGACCTGGATTGAAACTACGATTCCAACAATTTGAAAGGGAAACAAAATACAGTTCAGGATATTAGTTTTAGAAAAGTTGAAATTGTTAACCGAGAGATAGACAATTTTATCAGTAGGGATAATAAAAATATTTGGAGAAGTCTTTGATGTCAATCTGTCTTGTTCGAGGTTCTTCTTACAGATTAACGTTATTTGTTGATGACTTGATTGGATCTCGTAGAGGTAAAAGATTGTTTGCAATGCCCGCAATGACTTTGCACGGAATGAGCAAATCTGGTACCAATATGTGTAATAAAACGTTAACAGAAATAGGCAATCATATGATCAATCAGGTAAACTATAAAAATCAGCAATATAAATCCGTATGGACTAAAACGGACGGGAAAAATGTTCCTTACAGAGTAGAATATTCTTGCGCGTCAAAAGTAGCTCAGGGATCATGCTTCAATTTGACTTCAGAGTTGTCCTCGTCAAGAAAAAAAGTTTAACCCGTGTTCAGATTTATTCCTCCACTAATTTGTCACCTCAGGGTCATTTTTCACCTTCCAGACCGAACAAAGTTTTGTCAGTATAAACTTTTTTTATGACAGTGAACACTGATATTAAAGTGGAGTGACAGTGAAGTACCGGCGCATAAACATTTATTTATTCCTCTTCCCGTTTTATGCTAAGGCGCAGTAAGACGCGCGAGGACCCTCTTTGACAAATTAACTAATTTGAGCGGAGTCATTTTTCATGTGTTAAGAGTTTATCTCATAAATGACAAAGTTTTTGACAAATTAATTTTGCTATGTTGTTCTTAAGCCCTTTTGTAAATACGGTACAACAATTAATTTCGTTTTCAAATCCCTTCGTTAGTTTCTCCAGAATTATCGCGACACGTTAGAGTGCTTTGCGGATTGTATCTTCCGCGTACTTTCTCCGTTGAAAGGACTGATGTTTATAATTCGTACATTTTCTGCACATTTTCTGAACATTTGCCCTTGACTGTAGAAACAGAGTACTAGAACCCGAACCATTTCCTAATGTAATGAATTGCATTTGAGTGCAATGTAATGTAATAGACCATAAAATTCCAACTTGGGTCCGCCGTATCTCCCGGTACTTTTAACATAATGAATTCAAGGAGAGCTGAATAATTCATGTCGAGTTGTCGATAAAGGGGAAATATATATTTTTTTCATTTTTCATGAGTGTGCGCGACCAAAAGGCGAATGTTCAAATGTAAGTACGTACGAATTGAGAAAATACACATCGGGAAGGATTTATACCATTCGGATTCTCCGCTATAAGAATTTTTGTGGTTCATTTATGATTTGTACATGACATTCTCGAGTACCTACCGCGAAATGTCCCGTAACATGCGCTATTACGTATATACAAGTACATTTGTCGACTGTACATTCCTTTTGAGACTAAGCCTTAAGTATCGACACTGGAAACCATAGGTTCATACCGACCGTAAAAACGAATGGCTTGTTCACAAATTTGAACTTTTCTTGGCAAAAAGATGCTGCTCTGGAACCGTGGATCCATTCCAAAGAACCTTTGCTGAAAATTTCAGAAAGTTTCCATCGGAAGGTATTGAAAAAAATTTTCCGAGGTGAAGTCTCGATTTACCGTCGTGCTCCTAATAAAGCGACTTTATCGAGACTTTTTCACCTCGAGGGATTTTTTTACGCTTCTAATGGATTCCTCGGAAAATTTTGACCAAACTTTCTTGAAAGGGATTCCAGAAGTATTTTTTCTGAAATTTATAAAAAACAATTATTCATTCGTACGGCAAGTGGAAACCAATGTTTTCACTTAGACTTTCACTACAGTCGACAGTGAGTTTCCAATGTTCACCCTTAATTTGATAGATTTACACCTCCGTAAAATTATTTTGAAAGGTTCAATTGATTTTTTTTTCAATTAGTCTTAAGAGGATGTTACTTTTGGATTACGCAGGCAAAGTTGAGTGAAGGAGTAGAATCATCCAACAAATCAAAACCTGCTCAAGTCATGCGTTTCGGAAGAATAGTATTTGTTTTGTTTCTATCGAAGTATAAGAGGGAATTTAGATTGAGCTCTGAGAGTGTACACATACTGATAGAATCCAAGAAGAGAGAAAATTGTAAAATCGATATTTGCTATTTTGCAAGATCCGAATTTTAATGAGATGCCCAGACGGATTAAGCTAAATATTTAACTTGTGTTGGCGACCAAAAGTACGCAATCCACTTAAAACTCGTTTGAAGCTACACACGCCTGGTGTACGCTCCGTCTCCCTCACGCTCAATTTTAGCTCAAATATTGACTCTTCTCGAAGTTTGGAGTTTACATCCGGGTGAAATGCCTTCAGAGTACATAGAAGTTCCTTTCGAATTAAACCCTGAAGGGAAATAGATACTTGGAATGCTGTTAGGTCCCGGCTTCTTCCCAATCGAAATCCACTATGCGTCGTTCCAGACAAACATTCACTTTCTAGACTGAGCTATTCCAACAACAATGTTAGTAAGAAATTCGTAGAACGTAACTTTATG
Organism: Protaphorura quadriocellata; assembly: GCA_034698945.1. Lineage (NCBI taxonomy): Eukaryota > Metazoa > Arthropoda > Collembola > Poduromorpha > Onychiuridae > Protaphorura > Protaphorura quadriocellata. Next base: position 9,584 of record JAQGCA010000009.1, on the reverse strand, counting down.
TGTTACGGGCAATTCACAAACTCTTGCACTTTGTAAAATATTAATTGATTTTTCATACATTTCTCGTGGTAGACAATACTATACTGTGTGGGAATTAAAATCAACACATTGAACTTGCTAAATTTTTTAAAACCTTAGCATTAGCGTCAATCTACAACATTAATCACTTCCAAATGTAGTTCGCTTTTAAATACTGTGAACTTTCTTTATGAAGTAGGTTTGGATTTAGGTCCCTAGTAATAGAAAACACTCCAGTGAAGAGAAATCTCTCTAGACAACATCCAACATCCATGTCTGTACGAGACGTGAAACCCTTTTTGCGTATTGCTGCACTATTCTACAAGAAACATTACTTAACATCAATTTTAATTTTACAACTTGTCAGCAACATATAGAGTGAAAGTACCAAATCCACTTTTTACGATTCATTTTATGAACAATCAATTTTACAGTAATTCTCACTCCTCCATCGCTCCAAATAGTTCGACCTCTTACCTCTTTGAGGGTCTACTATGTAGGTATGTTGTGTTATGTACCGTAAACCTCCCTAAACTAGAAATAAACCCAAAATACTGGAGTTGATTTAATAACACTCCCATTTTCAATTTCATTCAGCTCAGCCAACACGACTCAAGAAAATTGTAGAGTACATACTTGGGCAGAATGACAGAGACCATTAAATTCACACCGACATGACGCAACCTGCATGTATAGTGTACGGTCAGACTTTTATTTCCTTCGACAGTGTTCATGTCTGGTCTCTTTTACTAAATGAAAATACAAACACAAGACTGACAATGTTTAGTGCTTAGTTTTCGAGAAGAAAGAAGGAAAGAGGGCAATCAAATCCAATACTATGGCGAAATAGCTAGAAGGAAAATTAGAGGTGTTGGGTCAAATGAACCACAAGTCGTTGTCTGGGTTTACCTTACAACCGTCGGTTTTCTCTTCATCCTTCATGGGCTCGTAAAACTCTGTGAGAGTAAAAGCAAGGAAGCAGAGAAAAAGGATTTGAAGCTGCCAAGAAAACAAATCTAAAGTGGACGGATCGTATAAAAATATTTTCTAGGCAGTGGAGGAAGAGTAGTAGTGCCTATCTACTACTTAGACTGAGGCTGTAAGGTTTGTATTTATTTGAAAAGGACCATTTCTAAAGTTAGAGACGAAGAACTAAGGGCCAGCACTGGACGGAGACAAAGTGGAAACGAAAGGAAAACAAATGATAGAATCCAAAATGTCTGACTGAGGAGTGATGGTGATGACGAGTTTAGACGAAGAATGGAAATAAATGGAGAGATGACTAGGATGGGACACTACGGAGCACTTTTACTCCAGGATACGCCTCGTTGGACTTGGAAAGGATGAAGAAATTCCTGTTTGGAATGAAATTTTGATTTGGCTGTGATAAATTATGATGGGTGAGTTGGACGGGCGGAGATCTGATCCTATCACCTTCTTCCGACTCCAAAGGCATTTGTACACAAGGAAAGCGTGGTGAAAGTCTCCTGGTGAAAGTAAGCCAACTTATGTGTACATGTCCTCCACTGTCTACAAGGCATTTCTAACGAACATTCTCAAAGTTTTGAACAGAATTTTGATCAAGGAGAGTAATATCGAGTTAAGGAATAGTAATGTATTCCTATGTTGAAGTGTAATTCGTCAGATTGACCGCGGACCGAGCTATGCAATGATGTATATATGGCTTACCATCATTTAGTACTTACCTATAGTGAACCCGGGACTTTTGACAATGTCATAACCTGACACTTTCTGAATTATAGTGGGCGTTTCAGCGATGGCGGAAACAAAGTACTCCAAGCGTTTCTGGAATTATTTGGAATTTAGAGTGTACGAAAAATCTGGCTCTCCTCCTTTTCGTATGAGAATCTTTTGTGTATTCGGTTATACCGGGTGTTTCCGAAAAAGAGCTCACCTGTTCGGTCGTGTTTTCGCACGGATACAAAATTTTTGTTACGGTCAGTCGCGTCATGGTCATTGCTAGTATAGGAGCCGTTTGAACGTAAACGGAGTCAAACGTGGATTCCATCGAAAATTCAAAATCAGAGATTCTGTATTTGATTTTGCTTCAGCAATTTTTTCTCCTCAATTTATTTTGATCTGTGATAGTGAAAATTCGAAAATATAAATTCTATCGTGACTATAACATAAATTCTTTTATCCAAGCCGAAAGACGAACAAATAAATGAACTCCTTTTCGGGAATCCTCTGTATACGTTAAACCAGCCCTCTGCTACAATCCTTGAACTTTTTCTTAAATTTACGTACACCTAAAATCCGCTAGACAATTTAGAAGCATCGCAGCTTACTACGTCAAAAAGTCTAAACGGGTTTCGGAAATCGAACGACGCCTCAAATTTCAACCTTTTTCTTCAAAGACCGTCATTTCATTAGAGTAGCGTGGAAACGTGGACTAGTCAAAGGAATCGAAGTCGACAGCAGACGAGGACTGAACTAACTCGCTGAAACGCGAGTCTATAATTTTCACCAAAACTCTCAAGAGAATTCTCCTTTAATCTTCTGGGTTGAAGGCTGATGTCATGAGGGAAAAGACAAGGGAGAAAGCTTCACACACACTCAGTCTGAAGTCATATCTGACCTCAATCTCTAATTTCAAAATTAGTTTCACTAGTCAACAACGTTCACGCACGACGACGACGGTTTAATGAGTTTTAATACAAAATAATGACAATGGCAGCGTCAGCCCGTGCTTGACATGTGAATCCATGCATTTGAATCACCATTATTCAATCATATCGCAACTCCCAACACTTGGTTTCTATGAGCAGAAGGGAAATGAAAAGGTCAAAATAATGTGATGACGGCGACATCTATTTATTCTTAAGATCGTTGAATCGACATGTATTATATATTCCGGACGGGTAGATCATTTCCAAGTAATATAAATTTCACTTCTATTCTACTATTCCGGCCTAGCCCAACAAGAAAATGAATTTGACCCTTCGTCTTCTTATCGATTCTGGGACATTTATATTTCCCTCGTCTTCTGACTTGAAGAGGGGCGACGACAAGGGACTGTCTTGTCTACAAGAAACGGACGGACGCCAGAACGGAGAAAATCGATCATCCTTCCTTTTAGTTTGAAACTCGAGAGGCTTTCATTTTAAGACTGAGAATTTTTATTTTGCCAAAGTTTTGGCTTTCTACTCAACACTCGAGCCCCTTAGCACATATCAAAGCCTTCGGTATTTGGTTTTGAACATTTTGAATTTCCCTGTGCATTGGAACGCCAACACAAGGAATGACCCTGTTTGTGTTCTACACAAGAGTTATGAGCCTCGAATACGACTACAGCTTTAGGGTAGCATATTAGACACTCCATCTAGAGAAACAGGAGAGACCGGTCGTAGCTTAGCGTGCTGAAAGCAATACTTTCTTCCTTTTTCAACCCAAATCTGCTTTCCTTTTTCTCATCAGTATCCTATTCACGCTTCGTCTCTTTTCTCCGAGCACTCAAATGTCTAAAAATCCAAAGTTTCCAGGTTTCTTATCCATAGAAATTCGTTCTTTTTCCTGGTCGTTGATTCTAAGAGTCTTCAAGGAGCAGCAATGCAGTGTACCTCGAGTGAATGAAATAAAATGTCGGAGGTCAGCCAACAAACAGACACATAATAGATAACATTAGACTTCGTTGAACACAATGTAATTGGTTATTGGAAGAAACAGGCAAAAGATTGAGTTTATAGTGAGGTTCGTAAATCGCTAGTAAAATGTTTCTCTTGCTTCGATTTTTTCTTGTGAACTTCTTTGAAATTTTAGTCCAATCCAAAGGCATTTGATGGCGACATTACGTACAACCCATTAATTAAAATTCGCTGGTTAGGTGTGACGTTGCATTGTCGCTTCCCGTTTGGCTTAAATGAGTTACAAAACTCGTTGGTCTAATCTCATTTTCAATTAAATTCTTTTTTTTAATTCAACATTTCTTCTATTCCACTTGAATATTAGTTATACATATAACAATGTTATGTGTACCTGGTGCAAATTAAAAAGTTTTAAACCAACTACCACACCGTATCTTCCAATGACGGAACCCTAACCATTCCAAACCGATAAGGGCTGCCATGTCATACTTAACTGGCATCATCATGGTTTTGAGAAATATAGATGTGTAGATTCTTAAGTAACTTGTTTTAATTTCTGCTTGTTTGCATTACACTTTGAACAACTTTTCTCCTGTAGTGAAAAATCATGAAACTTCGAATAGACCTTTACAGTCTGAAATCCCTGTAAAATGTTAGCAGCGATGACTCGTGAGTAGTTTTGCTTGTTTTTGTACGTGTCGAGCCTCCGGACTATGAAGAGAAAGCATAAGAGAAAGTACAGTATGAATTTTTGGCTAACAGGGTAACAGAACCAGGCGCGCAACCTAGGACAGACTGGCATAGTCATGTGAAGTGCCCTGGTTATGAACTTGGGATATTTCATGTTACCTCCCGACATTGGCACCTGTGAGGGTTTCCATAAAATGGAACACGGTTGATGTTTTTCAAAACTGTCGTCGTCTTGAACCATAACTTTTTAAGCCAATTACGATAAATTAGTTGAGTTCAGAACAATTGATGTGAACTCTCGAGTTAGTTTTGAGCTAATTCGATTCTCACACGTAAAATGGCTTCCTTGTAAGGTGAGAGTGCGGATATCCATTTCATCCAACATTTCCATTCTTCATATCACTCAAGAGAAATTGGGATCCTTCATTTACATGATTTATTCTGAACGAGAAAGATTGAAGTGAATGTCATCGACGCTGTGTTGAGTAGATTCAAGACTGGAGGCAAGTCAAAACTCAACAGTAAATCGAATTCGTCAGACTGTACCAGTGAAAGTCGGTCAACTTTCACCAGAGTGAATTTGCTTTGGGAGACCCTATTTCCACTTTAGGCGTCAGCTTACATAATTGCATTACCGAAGTATATATTGAACGAGAAATTAACAGTCGAGTTTCAATCCACTTTGTCAGTAATTAAATGGTCCGGTGCGGTATCCGGCTTTACTTGGGAATCATCCGCGATATTTGTTTAATCGGCAACTCTGTAGTCAGTTCAAGTTTCATTTCTCCTTGTAATGCATCAAATGCACTATCATTTTGGATTTGTTTCTGAGCTACTTTTAAAATTAAAAAATTTCTTGGTCTGATATTAAACACGGGTGAGGTACAATCAACATCTTCATATATGTACTGTTCAACCAAAGTTTAGTTAATTAAAAAAAGTCTGTCCAATCTAAATGGGACTATGCTATCTGTAAACTGGGAAAGTAATATGTCAAGGGTTCTGAGAAGGATGGGCGTAGATTTGATTTCATCTACAAAGAAAAGAGATTGGGAATAACGTTTCAGATGGACATTGTTGGATGTCAGCTTTGTCTGACTTGTGTACTTGTGTCTTCCTAGCCCTTAGGTTCTTTGCTTTCGAATCGTAGAAAGATGAAGGGGAAATGAAGAGAGATTCGGGTTGGAAAGCGTCGGATTTCCGGCAGTTCTCTATGGCAGACTTCTTAAGATCTTTAGGACTGTGTATGTAGTCGGAAGATTTTAATTTCTTATGGACGAAGAGTTTAAATTGCACGACTACGTCAGTGCATTGTTCGTGTCCTACTTCGCTACGGGAAGGATTTGATTTATATAGAACTATGTCGTAATTAGGTCTTGGTTCCCCGGTTCCGGTGCACAAGAATTTCAAATCTCTTTGAAGGCCAATTAAGAAGAGTGGTTTACTTAATTGAAGATTAATTATTAGGCCCAAGCCCAAAAGTTTTTGGACCAAACCAGAGCTCGATTTACGCTTAGTTTATAATTAAATTTGAGTAGAAATACACAAATGGATTCCGCCTACATACATTAATTTCACACACATGACAATGTAAAATTAGAGAACCGTATTCAATCATATTTTCATCCGACATCATTTTTATAAAGGAAAACAATAATTGTTGAGTTGTTCTAAAACCTTTCCATTCGAGTCGTGCAGTTGTTTTGACGTAAAACGTCGGGCTGGAGAGGGTTTCGAGTGTCTTAGTTTTTCATCGACATTAAAAGTCATTTTGTTGACCCCCCATTACTAATAGTTGTACATCGCACTCTTATGATGAATTCCGCAAAATATGCCAAACGAAAATAGTTGAAAATTCTCTTACAGTTAACATAAATGTTTTCGGACAATGCGGTAATTCTTGTACTAAGGACGATACATATGTGTATCCTCTCTGGTTGTTTCCGATTCGATCACACGACAAGTGGTTTCGCGTTGTCAGTCGGTCAGACTTATCGCTTTTAATTACAAAGTCTTAATAGATATCCTGACCTACTCTTCATTCGAAATAAGTTAACATATTTTAAGAAAAATTGCTCTACTAGCGTATCTAATTATAGATAAAAACTTGAGCACAAGTAATTTTTTTACACGAAATCAAGAACTGGAAGCGACGGGGTGCATATTCTAACTATTGATGGACTTTACCCTTAGGCGACAGTTTAACTACTCACAATAATTAATCGGTCTCTGAAATTAATGAATGAGAGAATTGTCTTCTCTGAACTGTAAAGTGACTCTAGTTCAAAATAAATAAGTCAAGTCAAGAGGTCAACTTAGGGTTAAGACAACAGTGATAACAAAACCACGCCTTACACTCAAGTCCATGCTCTCAGGTTGACTTGAGTAAAAGGTGGTAGGGCCATTTGTGGTGATGGGATTTTTGATTTCATCGTTTTATCAAGTTCATGTCTCTCCCTTTTCAACACATATAGTAAGAGGTAATAGGTTCCACTCAGAGTGGAAATGAGATGACCAAAGTTTCTATTCTACGACGACTACTGGTCTTACATGACTCAGTGTATTGTCAGACTTAAGGAAGTTCCTTTTATAAGTACAATTTATGGCTCAGAAATAAAATTCTGACATACATTTCCACGCTGTCAAAGTCACTTCTTGAAAGGATTTGATATCGACGAGTCTATTCAGCCAAATATATTGTAGTCAATCCACTGCATCAGATAAAACAGTCATGGCTACTTGGTGATTATGGTGATTGGTTTAAATTTGTCTTTCTCCACTATGGGAGTATTCCTGTTACTACTATACGGGCATCTTCCTTGGCCAAACGGAAAGCTAGCCCTTTCTCCATGAGAATTACCATGCTTGAGTACTTACGAGGGAAGTACGCGAGTCAGACACTCCAATTTCGTCCAATTTTTTTTTCTGAAATACCTTCACCAAAGATTAGTATGACCGAAGTGTCCCCACCCACTACTCAAAATTTGATTTTGAAAAAAAGTGCAAAGAGCAAACCTTTGTTCTCGAGATCTTAGCATGGGATAACCCAAGGAATTTTCTCCAAAAACTGATCTCAAGACCGATTTTTTTTTCAAAAACCGAAAAATTTAAAACCGTTGAAATGTCGGGAATAATAAATTAGAAGATGAAAAACCTCATAACTTTGCATATTTTGAATGTATTTTCGCTCAGCAATTAATATCAATTTTAGTATTATTACACGAAGTATTGATTTCCGTGCGAAAATACAATCAAATATGCAAAGTTATGAACTTTTTCATCTTCCGATTTATTATTGCAAACATTTCAACGGTTTTCTAAAAAAAATGATTTAAAAAAACAATTTGGTCTTTATATCACTTTTTGGGGGAAATCCCATGGCATATGCTAAAAATTTGAGAACAAAGATCTTTGCACTTTGTTTCAAAAATTTCATTTTCTTTTAAAAATTGAATTCCGACTAGTGGCACTTCTATTTTTCAGTGAAGCTCTTTCAGAAATTCTTTTTGGACGAAATCGGAGTGTTGCACTACGGGTACTTCTCCTCGCTTGTACACCTTATCAGCGAATGTTAATTAATTAGTATGTTTCTCTACTCGTCTTGACCGTGGTTCGCACGGTATATTATAGTAGACTTCTGCCAACATAACCTTTCATTCGGAAGTCACATTCTATTTCCAGCCACATGAAGTATGGCTTGATAAACAATCGTTCCAACACGAAATCCTCCATTCTCGTCCAATTCTGAAATAATGACCAACATTGTTGTGGTTGGTGTGGACTAAACTAACCAACCGTTGAGGGTTTGAAATCCCGGATGGACCACAAATCTCTGGAGAGTCCGTGTCTACCGCCTCGTCTAGTAAGCAGATTTTCGGGGAAGCCAGTCCACATCAATTACTCCAGATTCACTTCAAGTCAAAGCTGTAGCCACTTAATCGAAAGGATGCTCGTTCGTACACTGTACATTGAAATCAAACAGATTCGAAATATTTTGATCACAAAGCGTACGACATATTTCTTTAAATTTCTTTTGGAACTGTCGACTCTTTCATGCGAGGTCATTTGACGCGCACCCTTCTCATCACTTTTGGATTGTTGGAAGAACTGTTGAGCGTAAGTACCAAGTGACCCTTCCGAATACAAATACCTATTTTCCATTTTGACCTCAAACTGGCTAGGAAGCAAAAAGTACGCGTATAGATGATGAAATCCAGGATATAAGAATTTCGACAACGTGAATAACTCTTGTTAAACTACCTGGTCTTGTACCTACTTCTTATTCGGTGCCGCTTATTCGGGCTCGACCGAATTTAGACATCCGTTGAGCATTTAAAAAGGAGTATATAGTAATCCTGAAGTGGGTTCATGGTTGGAATACTATAAGATGACCATCTTCACCTCAGACCATTTACAATATATTTGATGGAATAATGTCCGCAGTTTTATTTCTACTTGGACAGAGAAACTGGATTTTACCCCGCATACCGTATCGACGCGGAGAAAGCTTTGACTATAAAAATCGTGATAGTGTGTCTCATAAATTTTAACGGGAAGAACAGAGTGCTGTTCAATCCTGGTTAAGGAAAGTGCTCGGAAAAGTTTAACAATCCCATGTCTACGCTACTTTCTACGGAACCGTCAGGAATCAAGCCAACACCATTGAATACCTTCACATAACATGAAATATATGTTATGTGGGACAATAATATTTGATTGTCATATTCACCCGACTCAATTTTACAAGCCCGTAATGCACACGGTGGATCATAACCACTTAAACCCAATATAAGCTGTCCCGCTAAATGTCGCTATGCTGACTTAGATAACCGTACAGTTTACTTGGATCAGGTACATCTGATCTATGATCTGTGCAAGCCATCTTGGTTCACTATTCAGCATGAGCATGACCTCCTCCTTCAAATGATATCACATCAGACTTATGTATATCGCATTAGACATACACATCAGGCACACATCAGATATATCAGAAATGAAAAGGGCTGATGCCCGGGTTATAACTTGCAAGTTAACTCGCAAGAGACACTGTACTGGGGCTTGAAGATTACTGCAGAGAAAGCCGCCTTTTCAATTGGTATAACTTTGCCAAATTCTATTGGTATTTAGATATGTGTATATATTTATTTTATTTATTTATTCAGAAAGGCAAGACCCTCTGATGAGATTATGTATACCAAGAAGTTTCAACCGTTTGTTTTAAGTAAGGAGAGTCGGTAACTAGTAAACAACCGGAAATAGCATTTTTTTCTT
>JAQGCA010000008.1:0-92179 GCA_034698945.1 Protaphorura quadriocellata | reverse complement strand
GAGAAGCAATAAATCCAAGTGGATGAAATTGTGCTGGTAAGATGTCGTAAAAACACATTCGCATTACTTATTGAACCACCCTCGTACATACTGGGATGACACTTTCCTCGTGCGTAAGGCACGACACAGCCTTGGATAAAACAGGAAGAGAATTGAATGAAGAGGAGTCAACCGGTTGGAAAATTGGTCATTGTGGACTGGGCTTAGGAGCCGTATAAAAACAAATGGGAATGTTACATATTCAAGCCCTTAGGCGAAGGATAGTGGGATATGAACATCATAGAATATAGGTCAGAGGTGGTATGGAGAAATATGATTGAAGTAAAAAAAATTGAAATGAGAGAAAAGTCACATCCATGATCCATATTTTAAAGGTTTAAAGGGAAATCCTGACAAATTGGTGCGCTCGACACTCATGTGTCCTAGAAGATACAGAAGCGCTTTGAAGGGAAGAACTGAGTTTTTCATTGATGTGTTCGTTCAGCTCGTCATGGTGGAAGGAATTGGTAAACTCTAAGGTATGGATGGTAGTAATAGGGTTAAGCACACAAAAGAGCGACCTAGTCATCATTCAAAAATTTGCATGTCATGGCAATGCTTCTTTTTGTTAGTGAAGAAGAAGAATCAGGGGTAGAGGAGTGAATTATCCATCATTTGTTTTACAACATCAACTAGTCTCCTTCTCACTCTCTCACAAACACAGAAATCACAAGAATGAAAGTGGAGAGAAAGTTAAGCGGCTAAGAAAGAACTTTCTCTCCACATTCACGCCCATTCTCTTCCTATTAGAGGACTAGTCCATGGATGAGGGAATTTTCATCACATGCTCTCTCTCCATCTCATAATTGTCGCTTCATAAAATAATTCACTGGGATAATAAAAATGCGGCATTCGAAATAAATAGAAAGTACCGGCCTACCTAACCACCACGTAAACTATTCCGGGAGTGAGAGAAGTCTCAAAATGCCGGCATTGCTTTCTCGGCCGACAGTCGAGTGCATTGCATTCCTGGAATGACTCTATAGTTTCCGTCTAAACGCAAGTAATCCACCATTCTTTCCCTGCTCTCTCAGCCAATTCAACCATTTCAAACTCAACTAAACCGTCTCTTCGCAACACACTAATAAAAGAAATAAAATTCTTCTGGCATTTTATATCTGAAAATAAAAATAAATATCTCGGGTTCAACTTTTTATAACCCAATGGGCACATGTGCTGTTTTTCTTTTGAATACGGTTACGATGAACAGAATACTGAAGCCTGTAAACTATGTTATTGAGTATTCTATTCATCTCAAAACTCAATTCCTAAGTACTTTTACACCCAGCAGGTTGGACAAAAACAATCATTTGTTGAGCCAGCGAGCGAAGTGAACGAAGCGAAGCGAAGCTCTTATGAATGACTTTGGGCTCTTTTGTCGTTTTTTTTGTCCGCTTTTGTTTGTCGTTTTTTTTGTCCGCTTTTGTTTGTCGTTTTTTTTTTAATGTTGCTTATGGTTACCGGTCCTTAAGAATGACTTTGGTCTCTTTTGTCGCTTTTTTTTGTCCGCTTTTGTTTGTCGGTTTTTTTTAATGTTGCTTATGTTTACCGTTCCTTATGAATGACTTTGGGCTCTTTTGTCGCTTTTTTTTGTCCGCATTTGTTTGTCCGCTTTTGTTTGTCGGTTTTTTTTAATGTTGTTAAATTTTGTCAAAACAACCGAAAGGAATGTCAAAAATAAAACAAATCATCGTAAACAATATATGAATCGGTGTTGGAAAAAAATTGTCACTGTCTACAAAAGTGAGAATTATTAAATTCTGAAAATTTTTTGCTGTACATTTCAACGATTTACACTGTTTTTAAGTACTGTGTAATCTGTTACTCAAGACCCGGGTAATGAAATGACTGATTCGCCCCAAACTGGTTACGCGGACATTGAAATGATTGAATTTTCCGAAGAGGAATCACAGATTGATAGGAGGAGGCGCCTTGATAGAGAACGGAAGGCCCGTAGCAGAGTTCAGCCGTTGAATGTAAGACGAGAAGGATTAGTCGTGAATCCGGCTATTGCACTGGAAGATTTTTCTTCAATCGTTGACACAGGAGGTGCAAGTACAATGCTCGGTCAGGAATTACAAATTGATATGAGGAGACGGTTTGGAAAGGAACGGAAGGCTCGTAAAAGAATTGAACTGTTGACTATTAGGCAAGAAGAATTACCTGCCAATGAAGAATCAAAAATTGAACGGAAGAGACGTATTGACAGGGATCGTATAGCTCGTAAAAGAAAGGGTAATATTGGTGTACCTCAGTCAGTCAGTCAGGTTATTAAGTGCGCGTTCGTGTTGTCGTGTGTTGGTTTTTTCGCTCGCTGGCTCTTCTGTGGCGTACCAGGGACGGGACTACACACATCCTAGTTAAATCTTTGTCTACATGAAAGCTGGACTTGTTTTATTCAATTATCAACAATTCTTTGTTTTACGAAAGGTGGTTTCTCGTATGGTCTCCGCCTCCTCCCGAACAGTGAGTATGGGTGATATCGGCGGTTTTCATATCATTTATGAATGCATGGCTAGTCAAAAATATTTAAGACTACTGCATTACTAGGATGTGTGTTGTCCCGTCGGGGTTGCGCCACAGAAGGGCGACGAAGCGAAGCTTACGTCGTCTCGTGATTTCGAATGAATAATATTGTTTCGCTGAATGTTCACCTTTTTTCTGTTTTTGATATTACCTCTGTTATTTATCCAAACGTCTTTTAAGTATTACTCACATTAACTCCGCTCTCTCGTAATGTTTTCATCGGAATGCGCAGCTTCTTCGCTCCAAATTTTGCTATAATTTGATTATTTTCCTGAATAGCTCGTCGTTTTTACAGGTATAAAAGGCCCGGATTTTGCCGACCCCGCCCGGCTTGGCCCTTAAAATTCTCGAAAATTTGAATTCGGCCTGGACCGGACCTAAGCGTTATAAAAATTAAATGGCCATGCCCGGCCCTTAGTTTAAAAAAACGTCGGACCTAGACAAAAAAAGAAATAGTATCTTCAAGACAACGGAACTGGTTGCGGTGGTATTTTTGATTCGGCGAAAAAACCGACTAATTTAACTTTTGGAGCAGCGACATTAAAACAAACAGTGCGACAAACAAAATGTCTTCAAGTCGAACATAAAGGCTTCGCTCCGTTCGATTTGCTCGCACAATTACCGGTACTCTGAATTTTTTTTTAAAATCTCATTGTTCTCTATTCTTTCTCAAACGTTCCTCTTTCTGGTCAAATGTCTCCCGATTTCTTCTAGCCGAAACTCGTTCTTTAGTCCGGTGTCTTTTCAATTCAACCGTAGTCTACCTCTATCTCACTTACGATTTTTTCATTACAATTCTAATTGTGAAAGTATTTTCAACAGAATTCGGAATAGGGGATTGACAACTTGTTCGAACTTTCAAAATACCGCAGCGCTCATTGTGAAAGTTACAAATGCAACTCATTTGACTTCCACAGAATTTATTTATGCGACACGGCGACTCCGCGACAGACAAAAAGAATTTGACTGGACCCCGGAATATTTGTTCTTGAAGCTGTCAACAACTGTCGTCATGACAAATATTAGAGGGCGACAGCGCGACTCCGCGACAGACAATATGCAATTGACTGGACCCCGGAATATTTGTTGAAATTGTCAACAACCGTTGCCAGGACAAATATTAGAGGGCGACTCCGCTACAGACAAAATGCCTTCAAGTGGAACATAAAGAGCTTCGCTCCGTTCACTTCGTTCACTTCGCTCGCCCAATTAATTTACACCCAACAATTTTACTGCCCTTGGAAGCTGCGTTCGTTATTGAGAAAAAGTAAAACTTGGTATGCAATCTTTTTTCCCCTACGAATTGGCCTACATTCGCTAACTGCATATTTTGCCCATGACTTTGCCGTTACAGTGTTGGTAAGGTCCCAGAAATTGGAAATTATGTTACGTTCAAATAAATAAATAAAAATAAATAAATGGAATTTGGCCATTAGTTGACCCTTCCGTGACCATCTTGACCTCTAATACCCTTATGGCATACAACATGTTTGGTGTTAGAAGAGGCTTCCGCAATGACCCATATGGTTTCCAGCTATCAGTGGATACAAGATCTGAGTCAATTAATTTTTCATTGCGGTCAACAATTTCAGATTTCGCTGTTGCCATTCGGAGCGTTTTTTCCAGCAAGGAGAAAAGAAAAAATATTAATTATATACAGAAATCGTTTCATGTGATCACGACATATGCGTACAATAATTGTCATCAGCAAACAGTATTGTTAGACACCAAAGCGGTATAGTAGGAACCTCATTAATAAAAATCAAAAATAAGAGGGCTGATAATACTCCTCCTTAAGTAACCCACATTAAACTTTAAAAATGTCTCCAAACCGTATAAGATTATGTGAACAATACTGTAACTACGTTATTGGACAATGCATTCCGTGAGAGAAACGTCGTCATACCAAGAGGCTTCGCGATTTGCAGATGCGACAATAATATATTCCTGGGTCAAAAGAAGAGGTTTCCGTACTACCGGACGGTGGAGGTGGAAGGATTATGTCCACTAACTAGAATTCATGTGGGCAAGCTTGAGCGAACTCTCCGTCGTACATAATATGAAAAAGCTTAGCAATGCAATGTAGCGTTGCAATCTCGCAATATGGAAAGGTTGGTAGTGTGAACTAAATAAGCATGAGGTCATTCAAACAACCAAGGTTCATATATTTCCTAGTGAAAGACAAAATCTGATAAATGGTCAAGCTCATCTCTGTGACATTCAATTGGAGAGCAATGAAGCGAACAAATTCCGAATTGCTTTTCTCCGGCGAGGAATAAACTGGAATCAAAGCAACCTTTCTGAATAGGGTTGGACTTTCCCATAAACCTCTTAATATTTCTTCACATTCGCATCTCACATCTACCTCTCTTTGGTAAATGATTGTTTTGGCACTCCACTTTCCTTAAACAGAACAGCCAACACATCAGTTACTCTAATTACTATCAATAAATAAACTTCATAAATTCATTACATATTCTCCAACAAATCAAACGGCCTCTTGTCAAGTCCACGAGAGAAAGTACAGTAATTTTTAAAAGTTCCAAAGTAATATTTTTCACTCTTTTTTTTTCAGCGCAACACTTGCAAGCTTGATATCAATTACACCGCTAAAGCTACGATTTCAAAAACTATCGCGTTACATCAGCTTCGGGGAAGTATGCTTATTTGTCGCATACGGAATTTAGGTGCAACCAGACATTTCAGATAAGATTCTGAGAATTTCAATAAAAGTCGTACTGCCAAATATTTCGGATGTTGCAAAACAACTTAGACCCTATCGACATCTTTAAGGTTAGACACGAATTAGTGCCCTGAATCAGTAACCAAGAAAGTGAAATTGGTTAGTATGTCTCGTCATTGTGATAATGAAATGCGGACAGTGGTCATATTCATATTGTGCAAAAATGTTTTAATAGCAGGAACGAATAACTCAAAATTGCAATCTCTTGTTAATATTACTAGTTGGTCATCGGTATATTAATTAATATTGAATATATATATAATTGCTGAAAAATTGGTTGAGTGTGAAGATAAGTTTTTCTTTAGTTAATAGTCGCATTGAATTTACTCTGAAAGGACCACAAAAGTTATATAAATTTATGTGTCTCGCTTGACATAAAATGTGTACACTACATGTGCTTGTCTGTTTTGTTATCTGCTGTCTAGTATAGTACCCTAACTATTCTAGGCGGCATGCCCGATTCAATTGCGAATTCTTACAGTACCACTCTAACGTAAGAGACTTTGGATGAATTGGCCAGAATATTTTTGAACATTTAAATGAAATATGAGAGCAGATTGTATTTTCCCAAGATGCTTATTTCTCGTATCGTTAGTAAGTCTGCACTGCAGTGTAGTATTGTGCAGCGCAATGCAATGGAATCTAATTCAATCTAACATATTTCTTGAAAACTATAAATTTACGCATCTCATACTCAAAATTTATCTCTGCTGGTTTTCTGTGTGCTTGTTCGTACAATACAACTAAAGAAGACCGTCTTGTCAGCCTGTAGAGAAACCTCATGAATTACTCATCTCAAGAATATCAGGGATCTACTAAATGAAAGTGAAAATATTATTTAGTGCCACCTAGAATTTTTTGAGTTAACCACTAGGAACTTAGGACTGGCTGTCTTGTCTTTCTTCGTGAGGTGGAGCGCCGGTATGAAAATTTCACCCGAAGTTAAAGTGGAGAAGAGAAAGCAGCGCCCGTCGCCGCAGAGAAAGTCAGATGGAACAACTTGTTCTCTCTGGCTCTCCACGGTTGATTCCAATTTCACGGATGAAATACTCTGAGAGTTGCGCGAGGACTCAAGGGAAGTGACAACTTCCACTTCACATAAGCGTCTAAGACTTAGCTAATTATAAGTTTTGTTGAATTAAATGCGTTTTCCTTATGTAATGAAGTCCGGGCATAGGAGAAAGCGAGTGAAAGCAAATCTTCTGAGTAGTCCTTGGCTTTATTTTTCCCCATTAGTAATTAATTGCTTGCATGCATGCATTCAGTTCTAGTGTGTGGCTTTCTGTCAGCCCCATGGCTTGACTTCTCTATATGTTTATTCTGCAGCTAATAGCACCATTGCATGAACAAAACTTCATGGGAAACATCTACGAACATCTCTCGACTCAACTCACACACACACTTTCTCCGCACAAAAGTTAATCCTCAGGAAATTCCTGTTCTGAGCCGTCAGAGCACGACTTGTAATTAAAATACACAATAAAAATGAAAAATAAAAACCAGAGCCGTTGTACTTCTTGTTGCCTTTTTGTAGTAGTATCTCAATGTTCCAGCATTTATTGATTCAATGAACAAGTTTATTATTAACATACGAGCATATAGTCCCCTCTACTAATTGCCACGAAAGTCGTGTCCAATTGAAAACACTGTTAGAAAGGGAAGAGGAGAAGTACAAAGAAATCAATTGTACAACGGTATACAATTTAAAAAAAAAAACATATTAGTTTTGTTGCACCAGGAGAATATAACAATTACAGTCGATTTGATCGGGTTTAATTTTATGTGCGTGATTCGACTTCACTCACATCGAAAACCTTCTCCTCGCCATTGTCATCATTTACGTCACATTTTCTTCTCATCAAGTCTTTTCTCTCAACGTCTGGCTTGTGTGAGTGTGTTCTCGTGTATACGTCATGTAGTCGTGTCATATTTATTATTTTCTGTATTATTTTATGCTAACAAATTAGTTTGGAGAGGGTTTCTTTTGAAGTTGTAGTAGTAGTATACTGTCGTGGTCTACGGAGTGACTGAAGTTGAGGGCGAGTGGATTCGGAGTTGACCTCATTATGACCTAAACTCAAAGGTAGAGTCATGGAGCTCAAACATGGGGATGGCGGGTTCCGAGCCGGAAGCGTGCGGCAAGGCGGGAAGGTAAGTTGATGATGGGGACAATTTATTGTGAGCGTGTTGCTGCTCCAAATTCCCCTCATCACCTGGTCCATTGCAGCAACATAGCGCCCATTTTAGCTCTCCACAGAGTTCTGAACACATCGGGGTCTGTGAACAAAAAAAGAAAGTCAGAGGAGAAAGTATATGGAGATGTCAACTATTATGTGTATGAGCATGCATAAAGTTAGTGTAGAAGTCAAGGAAGACGGGGAGGGAGGCACGTATACAATATAAATACAAAAGGGTTGTCAGTCGGGATTTTGGACGTCAGAAGTCCATAAAAATATAAGTGGGCACAACATATTGTTTATTTTGTTGGGGGAGAGTTTGGTGAAAGCCCAATTGTACTGTATTGTGTTTGTGTACATTTTACACTCTTGTCTCTGTGATTCTATCGTTCCTTCATTCCTTGCAGTTAACATGAAGGTCGGACGGAACGTTGAGGGAAAAATCCCTTGGTGAGGGTACAGGATTTATGCTGCAATAGAAAAAGCAAAGAGGGAGTATGAAAGAGTTAAATTCCTAAATCACTGTCACATTTTCTATTCTAATGCAAGGGATGATACTTCAAGTCACTCTTAGTACATACGTGTGTAGTTCATAACCACCACACAACAATGGAGACTATGTAGATCCATTGGGTGGAAGCGTTTGGCTCTTGCTAAACAAACGAGGGTTTCTGTGTATGTTTCTCAAAAGAATTTCTCTTTAAAGCAATACATTGCAGATTGGGTTGGAGATTTGATTTCGAAGAAACAAATAAATCATGTCTTGTCAAGAGGTACAGATATTTTTAAACGGGAATTCCTAAATAACGACATGAAACATATTCTATTCGAAAGTCGAAACGTCCGTCGTCTCTGTGCGGTGGCGAGCGAAGAAGAATGTTTCTCAATATTTGAAACTGTCCTGCTTGCACTATAAATAGAAATATGTCACCCACCGTTCCCTTCTAGTCTCTTTTTTTTCCAAAATGTACGACTCAGGATAAATAAGCAAGGATGGGACTGACAATGCGAAACTGTGTCCCCAACATAAAGTATTATTCTCATGAGTCACTTGGTTTTAAAAAGGAAGTCCACGATATCCATGTGTATGCATTCTTCTTAGAGAAAAAGATGGACAAAAGGAATTGGACTTCCCTTAGAAAAAAGGACAAAAGAATGAATGTTTTTGAACGTGCGTAATTACTTTCTGCACTGAAGCTTTTCTTCTGACGCGACAACAAAATTCACAAATCGCCACGAGGACGGAGAGAATGAGGCCAGCAAATAAGACGACGAAGACGCCGCCAATGTTGTCCACACCTAAAGGGTGAGCTTTGGAGTCCTTCTTATCATCACGATTGCAAACATCTCCTGTGTTCTTCCACCATTTATTATACAAAAGTTGAATCATGCCATTCTCCTGAAGCTCCAGGATCCCAAGTGAAAGCTTATCTCTCCAAGGAGAACCTGCCGGGAAAGAAAATCAAGATAAGTTTAGAAACAATGTTGAACACCCAGAGAAGACTTTCTAGTGGTTCTTCCGCAGTCACCAGTACTTCATAAGTAAGTAATATTATTAATGCGACGGTACAAGTACAGACGGAGGCGGAGGATCCTTCTCATGTTTGGATATCTCTGCAGTTTACACGAGATATGGGTGGTATCCTTCATGAGGATCATCTTGATGGTCCGTCTCATGAAAAACATTGTGCAGATCCTGCGAACTAAAATGAACAGGGTGAGGAGAGTGGTATAGTGTAGAGTATCCAATGCAATGGAAACCATTTACGTCTCCTTCCGTGAAATGAATGGAGATAAAAATATGCTGACAAAGGCACTTTCCACGCCTCCATGTATTTATTTTCTCTCAGATTCATCCTTCCCTTGGTTCACCCAAAATTTCCCACTCACTCCAGGTCAGACTATCAGACGTCCAAAATGAAGCTCAAACTTTGCTTAGACTTTCAGTTTAAGGATGCACATTCAAGGAGGATTCCCATTAATTTTAATCTCATTCATTCGCGAGTATTCCATCGTTCAGTGGAGAAAACAGATTTTAAGGAAGGAGGCGCTCTCCTTAAATGACATTTGAAATGAGAGAGTGAGTAATGAATCAGAAAGTTCCTTCCTCGGGTTACACTCTCTCATACTTTTCATTAAATGACAATTAGAGCCCGGATGATGCTGTGGGAGGGTCGAGGGGCTAATTGAAAGAACAATGAAAGGTAAATGTCTGGACAGCAACATGTGACTTTCACCCACCCTTTTTCATTCCGATTCCATAGCCTTTGGAGTCGAGGAGTCCTCCGATTTGAGTCAGATTGCAATTCCGCTGGACCACATAGTCTAACATGGGTGATTCGATGAGAAAGGCATAATTCCCTTGTAGAACTCTTTTGATTCCTTGTTCATACGTCTGAACAAAAACATCCGGTCTGCTTTCCATATATCGCCACATTTTCTTGTACGTCTCACTGCTCGAGTTCTAGAAAGAATAATATTTGTATTTTGAACTCGATGATCAACGCTTTTGACAAGAGAGGAGTATAGAAATCATAAATTTCTCTAATTGTAACAAGTGTATAATGCAACAGAAAAACGTAACTTTTGTCGAAAATAAAGTCCATTTTCTTTAATCGTACTAAACACCTGACAAAAATTCTTGTCAACTGAAATTGAATAATCACTAAAACTGTAAATGACTGAATAGAGCTCTGCAATTCTATTCATTCTGGCAGGCTGAGATCAACGATTTTCACCGCTTTCTCCGTTAGGTCATGCGGAGAAAACTGTAGACAAACCTGAGCTCGATTTGAGTACCGGACTATAAACGACACCAGGGCTCTATTCTGTCATTTACGGTTGGCTGGTTATAATATTGAAGTGGTATTGATCAGCGTTAGTAAATAAATGATGATGATATATAATTGCATTTTGGACTTTGTGCGTGTGTACACAATGTGATTATTTTTACCAAGAGGTGAAAATGTGGCTGGTAAAATTGGGCACAAAATAATTTAAGGGAAAAGAAAGAAGGGACTTCATGAAAAGGAAGTGCCAACGTGTCGGGAGAAAATAAATGTTTGGAAAGCCAACTCGAGTTCTTTTTTGAGTGAAGGATTGGACAGAAGAAGAGTAACTGTAGACTGCGTTCTCAAGTAGTTGCGCTTCGTACACAAGTATGTACGGATAGTTTACAGCGCGCGCCCCCATTCTTGGTCTCATGTAAAAACAAGAGATTTAATCTACATATAATTTTGGAGGGAGAAAGTGAATCATTTTAAAGCTGTCGTTCTTGCTTTTTTCCCTTCTAAGAGCTGTTTGGGCAAAGGTTCAACTTTATCTGTCTGGAAGGCGGCCAAAAGAATAATCAAATTACATCATTCCTCTTTGGGTCTCTTTCCAAAGAGCCAGCGGGGTCTTTCTCTTTATGATAATCAATGGCTCAGTCTGAAATCGTGCTCATTAGAGTAAGAGTGAGTGAACTCGGGCCGTCAACCCAGGTATCCAGCTCTTAAGCCCACCACACTCAGCCATACGTTTTATTCTCCCTTAAAACTAATTCAACTCAAGCACTTCAATTTTCCTTGTAGAATCTCTGTTTCTCCACGCTTCACCGCCTCATCTCCCTCTTACTTTTCTCCTCTCAACCGCTCCAAACAAACATTATGTCATGTGTTGTTTACCCGGAAAAAATCCATTGTAGAACCACTGTCGAGAGTCCCATAAGAGATCTCGGATTGATCCGCAAGGTCCTCAGCAGACTCAATAGGCGCTGTTTTCTTGTCTACTGTCAAAAAGGCTGCCAAATTAGCGGTGTAGGATGAGACAATTATGAGAGTAAAAAACCACCAAATCCCTCCTACAAGTCGCGTTGACGTGGCCTGAAAAGATAGAAAGTCATGAAAAGAGTTAAAAGTTTGAAGTGTGTGCTGGCTTCTTGCTACTTTCTCCTTAAGCACATACAGGGTGGCTCGTACCCTTGACCCTTCCCTTCTGCAGCCGAATCTACACCAGTCGGAAAAAAGCAATAAGCAATATACATTTTGTAAAGGAAGGGAATCTAGAGAGCTATTCCGCTTTAAAATTTGATGCGCGTGACCGTCAACGAGCGCTTAAGTAAAAATTCGCAAAAAAAGTCCCATGAAGGAAGGATTCTCGAACTGTTTTTGACAAAGCCGCGCCCCAAATGTTTTTTGAATAAATCTACTCATACTACCCTTTTTGCTATATTTGTTTGTATTTCATGAAATATTGTTCGATCAGTTTGGAGAAAGTCGATTTTTGACTGGTGACGTACAGCTTAAAATTCTTGCGTACGGTGGCTCGCATTGAATTGTGAATGCTAATGAACCACTGAACGCAGAATAAAATTCAATGGAAAATGTACATTCCACCTTTTTCTAGGACGGAGGCGGAGTGGAAAGGTTTTGGACCACCCATATGGACCCAAACTTAGTTAGTCCAATATAGTAATGTAGTGTCCGGCGAAGTGCCAGGCAAATAAACTTACTTTTGGATTGAGACCGGAGCCTTGGCGAAGAAATGTGCCAGTGATGAACCAGACAGCATTTGGGAAGGAGAATTGGTTCTCGAGGACTCCTTCATCGCCAGCACATGGGGGTGGGGCCAACCACTCATGAGGTGTAAACCGGGCCACGACGAACAACGTGCAACACACCGTCACGTACGCACCTTCATCAACCCAAAAACCCATTGCCTCAGTCAACAGTCCACTTGAGTCGGTGACCAAGTGCTGATAAACCTTGGTCCACCTACTACTTGAACCCGGGCCATCCCATCTCATCCGTCATTTCATTCATCATCACCACTTCTCCAGAAAAGCAAATCTCAAAGCCATGGATTTCCCCTTTCCTTTCTCTCTTTCTCACACAACTGATTCACCCCTACTATACTGAGACCTTGAGGGAGTCCTACAAACTTCTTCTACTGGTTTCGTAATCTTAGAAGACTTTAATGACTTCTTTAGAGCTGGAGGAAAAGCTGATGGTCGGGTCGGGTGGGTCTTTTACTTTAGTGGGATTCATTGAGCGGAATATGTTTTGAGCGTGTCTCATGCTCGGATCAGTAGAAGCGGACTTTCTTCTTTATGAATAAAATTCCGCCCGACTCGCTCTACTGAATGACAAATTCTGGGGTTGGTTTTGGGGTGAGTGAATGATAGGAATCGCTAAAATATAATATTTCTTCATTAAATTTTCCCTACAAACTGGATAACAGAAAACTTTTTGTGTCCGATATCGTTGGAATACATGAATAATGATGTGCTTTGTCAAAGGATTCCTTCGTTGCCACGCACGGAAGGCGGGCAGGCGTAGCTCAGTTTCCCATACATGAGAGAAGAAAGAGAAAAAACTCTTGTTGGTTATTCCAGTTTGCGGATGGGAAAATCGGGAGGATCCGAACTGTTTTTATTCACATTGTAGTTAGAAGAACTTTCAATTTTCTTACACAGCCCACGTATGCCAAAGTATAATCTCCATTTAATCATAAAAAATGCAATAATCCCTGTTAACCTCCTTAAGCTAACGACTTGCATGAATTTCCCTTGTTAAACCAGTGAAATATGTACATAGCACTCATAGGTAATAACGACTTGTTGGCTCTTGACGACTTTACATTCACTGTGTTGCAGAACTCAGATCGACATGAAGCATTGGGCTTCAGTAAGGGTGTGCTAAGATCGTGGGTAAGTAAATTTTAAATTTGTTAAAATTCTTTGTCATGCTCGTCCATCTAATATTCAATTTATACCTGGACTCAATGAGGTGATGTGTGGTTTTTGCTCGAATTGAAAGTAGGTTTTTAAATAATAGAGGATTGAATCATTGGTTCAGTTTATCATTTATCAGGTAATTCTGAATTTTACAATTGATTGCCATGCCTTGTCAGTGATAACAATTTCCAAACTTTAACTGGCAATGTACAGTTAAAGGTCCTCAGGGCACTTTGGAGAACAATTTGATTTTGTTTATAAACAGAACCTTAGAGCTTTAGATTTTGGGTTTGAGGGAAATGAATAAGAACTCCTGAAGGACTCACCCGCAACATAGGCCCAAATCTCAGCTGAGAGTGGGTTGAGGAAACTGAAGAGCTTGGCCGGCGGTTTCTTCGGAAGCTATTTACAATTGAAAGTAAACTTTTATAAGAGAACTGTAAATTGGTGTCTGAGCGGCGATCGGGATCTCTAACGGACTTGCAAGTGGACTAACCTTGAACAAAATGGAGATCCCAAGATTCCTAAATGGTTTCGTAAAATCAATGACTTTCTCCCGTGCAGAGTTGATACTCATGGACCCAACTGCCAAGTCTGACTTCTACAAAGAGTAGGAAAGAAAGACAGTGAAAAACATGTATTTTTGGCATCCGATCGAAAGGGCGGACAATGGGGGAAAACAGACTTATGTTTGTTTCACTGGATTGGGTCTGGGACCCTCAGCGCCCTTCGTCCTAGAAATGTGCCTACTCATCTACATTGTCTCAGTGACAGTGTCAGGGAAAGGAAGGGAGAAAGAAGTTAGAATAATAAGATGACAGTGAGGTTTTGTTTAGAATGAGTTTCTTGATACTAAGATGTAAGTTGGATTGTATGGTTTGGTGGAGTTCTCTAGGACTGACTTACTCCCATGATGAGTTCCTTCACGATTCCGTTCCACTCCTTTGTAACCGGATCTTGCACGCCATACTTCCCATCTTCGACAGCTTCTATTGTGTACTGAAATCCGACCAAATTGGCCACATCTTTGAGCAAATCGATGCAAAACCCTTCATATCTTCCATTCCCTGTGAGATTTGACTCTGACTTCTTCATTACATACGGCTTCTCCTGAGAAAAGTGTAAAAAGAAAAGTCATATCCCTCTGGAAAAGTATTTCTAGATTTATTCCTTCATTGTTGACTTTCATGGCTTCGAATGAGGCGCTAGAACGTCGTAAAGCTACTTTTCCCTTCTCATACTAAACTATGTAGTCCACAGAAATAATTTTAATCTTCACTCTTATTTCCATCCGAATGCCTAGCTTGAGTTGAAAGCTACTTCAGTTCTGGTTTAAATCTGCCATGTATGCTTGAAAGGCACGAATCACTACATTATGTTGTATCATGACCACGGAGAGGTCAAAATTTTGGAAAATGAAATTAGAATAGATATACTAACTCAATTACATTTCATTCTGGAAGCAGCTGCACTGAAAATAAGTTATTTGCAAACTCAATTAAAACTTTGGTATTCAATGGTATTTTTTAGAAGATACTTCATTCTACGCATCGATTCTATTTCATACATACAAGAAAAATTTCTTCCATTTCGTTCTCTAGTCTCGCTGGAACGATGCAGAGTGGAAGCAAACCTCACATAATATTATTTTCCAAACTTTATTCCTAACAAAATATTTCTGATACGCACACAGCATATACATCACTGAACTTCAATACACCCTGGGGCTTTCGGCCCATGGAACTCAAAAATTAAACTAGACAATTTTCTTTGTGAATGTTCTTCCGTACGACATTGGATATCCAAGAAGTAGAATAGACAAGTATGTACACTATTACATATTAACGAGTTAAGTAAAAAATATCTGCTATATGATTCGATTCAAAATCTCCAAAAAGTAGCGCATTATTTAACGAAGAACTCAGTGATATTAGACTTTGCCTCGTCATACTTAACAATTTATGGGAGTAGTTTTTATTATTGTAAGCAAAAGTATATTATTTATTGTATTGACGAAAGATTGAGTAGTGAAATTGTGGTCAACTTGACCCGACACGAAGATATCTACAATTAGTATAGTATTGGGTTGTGAGGGGCTGCCTAGACCAAACAAGATGAGTGATGAATGTGGATGGGAATGGATGATAAAAGGGAGTAAAAGATTGAGAAAGTGGATTGGGACTCACCAGGACAGTAGTAACACGAAGAGTAACGTTCGGTGTATCACCACCGCTAAAGGCGTCATAGTCATGAACAATGAGTTTCGTAGCATTGGACCATCGGCCCACAGGTTGGAGAGACCGGTTTTTCAATTTCAACAGCGTTAGAGTGGGAGCATTGCGGTTGCCCTCACGAAGTTGAATTTTCCCCGTGAGACCATCAAATGAAACCTAGAATTATACCCGCATCATTCGTCTTTCCTAAACTCACTTCTTCACACCGCACACACAATGTCTGCCTCTTGACCGGGAGAAAGTGCAGGCGAAGTTTAATGTAACGGACTGACTGAGAGTGTCGATGTGAAGTAGGGATGGGAGGTGGAAACCGGATTCTTTGACTTAATAAAGTGTGAAGCCACATTAAATGTTGACACTATATATTTAGACGGAAAGTGTGCCTGGGGCTTAATGAGGAAGTGAACGCCTTTTCTTAAAAGGGAAAGTTTTCATGGTGAAAGATACTGGGAGTGAATGTCGTCCAAGACAGGACTGTGTGTAGCTATGACATGACGGATTAGAAAAGGAGTTCCCTGTCCTGGTTAGCCGGATAGAGGCTAGTTCCTATCATTGTTAGGGTTTTAGAGGACAGACTGACTGGGTTTTAAGACTCCGGTTGAGAGAATGAAATAAAGGTTCGCACGTACACTGTTAATATAGTTGAGAAGTGACAGGCCATCAGACCATGATTGTTCTCTGTCGCAAGACACATTAGCAGGTCGAATCTCATGACTGGCATCAAATGATTTCAAACCATGGCAGAAGGATAATACCGCATCATAGATCAACGCCGCCTCACTCTGTCCGGAGCACAAGAGAAATAAATTAATGTGGATGAGTGGGAAGTCCAGTTCACTTACGAGGGAGACGTCAGGGCGGATATTTTTAGAAGTATCAGAAATTGGTACCACTGAGCACCACTGACGCGTTTTGGAATCTGAAATGACATGTCACTCCACCCACTCTCCAGTTAAGGTCAGCGAAGTTGACCTTTGTGTTAAGTTCTGGAAGTGTTCATGTGCGGGGCCCGCACGCCTGCGCATCTTCGTCCCTTCCTTCAACGTTTTATTACTCGTCACTATGAGAGGGAAAGGCGCAAGCGAGGTCAGCGGGGAGACCAAAAGTGAGACGAGACGGCGGACGCTCACACATGCACCAACTCTTCCCGAATTCAATACAAATGTCAACTTTGTTGGTAACCTGAGAAGCGGGTGAGTGACATACTATACCAGATTCCAAATCGCATCAGGCATCAGGGTTCAGAGCGTCGAATCACAGATTTTTCTAAAAATATCCGCCCTGACGTTCCCTCGTTAAAGGGCCAAAGCCTTAGACTAAAACTTATAAGGGAAGCAAGAATAAGTTTTTGGGGGTAACTGAGGTTGAGAACGGCTCTTGATCTGGCTTCCAACTCCTAACTCCTTACTTACCTTTCCAATTCTGACTTTCTCCTGGAACAGAGTTGGAAATAGAATGGAATGTATGGGCGAGAACGAGAGTGAATTTCAGGGAGGGATAAGTTACCACGGCGGACGCCTGACTAACCAAAAACAGAGGGTTGGCTAGGCACTACACTCCAATCCCCACACATAATTTATTCGAGAGACCTACTTGAGAAAATCTTCTAAACTGACATCCCATGCAAATGTAATTCCATGAACACAACTTCCTCCCTCGACTAACTCAATCTTTGGATAAGTTGACTACTATACATACTTAAGATCTCATTCTTTATCTAGTCGTCGCCTCCTCTGACGCCGTGTTACATGATGACGAAGAAGTTACGGTGGTGGGGAGGGAAAAGATGGACTGAGGAAGAAGTTGTGGGGCAAGAAGTTCTTTGGATCCTTACCTGCAAAACTTTGGAGTAACTCTTTGGGTTGAACCTTTGCATATCTTCGATTACACGGAGGTTCAACTCTGTTCGCTCCAGGAGACGATAGGACGTTATGTTCACACTATTGTACCCAAAGTCTTCCAGGTCGTACATCTCCAAATCCTGTGGGAACCTTAGTTTACATAAACCTCACCCTCATCACTCACCAAGATTCTTTTACAATCACTCCAATTTCCTTCCCCAAGCCCCAGCCACTAATGACAATTTCTTTAGGGGAAAGTAAAAGGAAAAGACCGGGGAAAACATTCGCTCGCTGACTTGGATTTGCGTATATAAATGGCAAAGCATGAGCATCTGGTTCTCTCCGTTTTTTGCTCTTCTCAGGCCAATTTATCTTGTGACTTGTGCAGAAGAGAGAAAGACTCTATTAAAATATGGCCAGAGAGACCTTGTGCATTATATGATTAAATCAACCTATTTTCCACTAGCTTTCACAGTGACTCCATTATAATACCGGCTCTTGTCTCACAAATTATCATCATCTATGTCAATTAATTTAAGTGCTTATCCTTTGTAAATGCGAATCATGCAGCTCTTGCTTTCTAAAGAGTCCGGCAATCAAAGAAGCACGCTCAACTAAGACCAATTTCTCCCTTTGTGCTAACTAAAGTCTGGTCTTGGCTACATTACTTAATCCCTAATAAATAAATCTCACTCCACACTTCTTTGCTCGCATTTCCTACGTACTCTTGTGGTATCCGCACTTGGGATTCCTTAAATGAGTACCACTATTCCAGTACGTTTGTGTCCAACAAACTACATAAAGTTCGTCTTGGACGGCAAAATTGTCTCTACTGGCAAAGTTTTTCTGCTCATTCCCATATCAACCAAGATGGAAAAGTGAATCCTCACATTCATTGGCACGAATTTCTTACGTACATATGTATGTACGCGCAAAATTTGTACCTACCTATATACGGATACTTATCGTCAAGGAGGCTAAACCAATCAATCAAATTGATCTAATCTACTACGGAATTCGGTTGATATGTTTAGCCTTCCTGCTTGCCATCCTCATTCGTGCAAACAAGTCAATATATCGCATTTGCATTTATCTAAGGTACAGGTTCGATGCCGGCAGGTTCGATGTAGGCAGAGCTAATTTTTCCAACCTTTTGTAAAATCTATTGCACGCTCTACACAAAAGTCATAAAAGCATAAAAAATTAAAACGGACCAGGAAAGCTCACCTGTATCGCCGGCAAATACTCTCCCGCCAGTTCTTCAACTCATCAAAATCGCACAAAATCAAAACAAAATTTTCTGAAATTTTGGGTGACCGCGGACTCCCGGTCAACGATTTCGTCACTTCCGAGTTAAGGAATTCTGAGAATTATGTACCAGGTAACGACAGATCCGTATTTACCTTTGATTTCTACTATTCTTATTAAATTGAACCAACTTACTTTTTGTCGTCAGATTTTAACTATTTTCATAATTTTCATAAAATCTTCCAAATTTTGATAAAAAGAAAGAACAGGCTAATTATTCCTACCACATTTGGGCTAATTTTTCCGTATCTGTCACGTGTTAAAGCCAAAATTAGCATAATTTGACCAGGAAATTCAAATAGATTCTCAAGAACTGGGCTAAATTTTCCAACAGTGTATTTTAGATACCCCGACTTTCCCTGAAAAAAACCTGTTGGAAAAATTAGCCCCGTCACTCGGCTACTCGTCTGGTATGAAATAATTAACCCAGCGGGGGTGCAATAATTACCACAAATCTTCATTTTTTGACCTCGTTCCCATGGTTACGTAAAATTATTGTTTTACTGAGGTTAGGGGAGGTTAGAAATGTCAACAAAATTGTTTATTAGAGAAGATCGCATACTTGATAAGTCCGAATCGATATTTTCATATAATACGAGATAAAGACCATGTGAATCGCCCAGGCACAAAGGTTGGAATAATTAGCCCAGCCTACCCTATGGTTATATAGATTCTGTGACCTATAGCCTATTCTTCTAAGGAGTATAAGCTGGTTTAACTTTGTTTGGTGCTTTAATTTTTCAAAAGAAATGCATATTATTTTGTCTATCAAATAACGATTGACAAGCCGGTTGAGCGGATTAATAAGCATATACTGTGAAAAATATATGTTTCATATTATCAAATCAGGTTATTGTTGGGTCTTATATAGTCATCAGAGTGGACTGGAACTTAAAACGGGCTTGTAAAAAATATTAGAAGGAATAATTGGATAACGAAGATTTAGTTGACGGGTAACTTGGATTATGTTGCTGTATGGGTTTTACCTGTGCTATTCCTACGCGGATTCAACTTACAAACGCTGAATTTTCCTCGAACATTAATTCGTGTAAAACTGTCAAAGTTAGTGAGAACGATTAGTTCGACTAGGATTAGTGCCTAGGGAAGTGATGATATGGATTTGAGAAAGAGTTGGGAGAAAGTGTTGAGAGTGAGTGGCGTCCTAATTTTAAAGACGCGATAATGATGGGATGAATGAGAGCGATGAAGAGAAGACAGAGAAAAGTGTGGGAAAATGGGCTGCGAGGACATGGAAGGTGAAGTAAGGGAGTCGAAGAGTTCAAGGGAAAGAGGGCTGCGGGAGTGGAAAGTGAGAAAGGAACTTTCTCCTCATAATTGATGTATCTCCACCAATTCTTTACTTTATCCGAACCATTTCACGTCTAATTTCACTGAGGATTTGTTATCCTTTTTTATGGGACTCGATCGATACAATTTGTCTTTTCATTTTCCTTCTCCAGCTCTTTACCCGTTTAGACTTGTGTATGAATGAAATCCATGGGATGGGAGTGGTGTTGGTGGATAATGTTTTCTCGACTGGAGAAAGCTCGGATTTTCTGGTGGAAAGAAAAGACTTTCTCCTCATCCTCAGCAGTGCAGTGGCTCTAGTCGAGTCTCCACTTTGCACACAATTACTTTTATTCCAGCGCACCCATACGTCATGAGGATGACACATTCAAGCATAGTAAAACATGCATAGGACTATGTAGTTTTACACAGAGCGAGGCGGAGAGGGAAAGGAAGAGTCGAGTCAAGGAGTAAGTCGAGTAAGTCGGGCCGCAAAGACTGGAGTCTGGAATATCCTTCCATTATATTGCCAACTCTTACACACCCCTCATCCACACAAAAGGAGTTAAACCCCGAAAAAAGAGCGTCTACTCACCAGCGTTGTAAAGTGGTAGTGGTAGCGAGCGTCATTCATTTGAAGCTGTAAAACCTGACTCAGAGAAAAAGAGAGGAAAGAATCCATCAATGCAAAAATAATTTTTCATGTTTGTCATCATTAGCCTATCCTCCTATGTATTTTTCGAGTGAAAGGCGCTAACCCGCCTGGCCAAAAGGGTCAGACAGACAGACTGAGAATTTCTTCAGTCAAGACTCAAAAGAAGACAGAGTAGATAAGAGCTTACGATTCGAAAGAATAGGGGTAAATGCTTGATATCGACGATAAGGTTGAAAATATGCCGTCTTTTGATCTCCCTAAGAACATCTCGGTATGTGTTCGGTGTGACTTGGCGTGGGAAGATCTCTGAGCAAAATAAAAAGGTGAGGGATCATTAAATTATCTTACGCCAACATAATTCATTTCCGTGTGAGAAAGTACTAATATTTTTTTTGTTCCACAGGCGCAACTGTAAACTTAATGTAAGTATGCCAAATGATTATTGTAAACAATTAATACTTACGTGGTATGTTTGATTGCAATGGGTAGCACTATAATTAAGTAACTAAAATGAAACGAAATGATCCATATACTTATATAAAAACCGCAAATATATATATGTTACTGCCGAATCCGACAATAAATTCCGTTTGATTGACTGATAAGAACTAACAAACAAACAAGCGGAATTGCATAGAAGTTAAGATCATGCATATCGCCAGTGCAATTAGAGTATAGCGCAGTATGGAGATGTTGAGGTTAGATGATATCAACTCTTTGTCTTCTGGTTTTCCCACTAGTAGTTTCATATGGCAGACAGGTTTCGCCAAGACGTATGCAGTCTGAAAATATTCAAACTCACCAAATACACTGATCATACTGAAAGTTTCTCCTCGAATTATAAGTAATGAAGATTGTTGAACTGAAATAAAGGACCTTAGACACTTAGAGAATTTTCAGGCTGTGGATTTTGGCTTCGTTATTGGAAGTACAAAAATGAAACTTACCATTTTCAGAAGAGAATAGCATGAATTTTGTGGTCCGAAAAGAAATTCGGAAGTTTGACCTCTACCGCTCACAGGTCACATTAAATTAAATGTATTACAGAGATAGGACGGAAGAAAAAGCGGGAAGTAGAGTCCAGTCGAGTCATGTAGTCACTTGTATCGGCTCGACTATTCTTCCGGCTTTCATTTCACTCCTATCTCCACAATACATCTAATTTAAATTGACCTGTGTGCATTTAAGGTCATACTTTCGAATTTCTTTTCGGACAACAAAATTCATGCAATCTTCTTCTCAAAGCGGTGAGTTCAATTTTTGTGCTCCCAATAGCGAAGCCAAAATCCACAGCCGAAAAATTCTCTAAAAAGTGTCTAAGGTCCCTGTTTACGAACATACAGTAGTTAATATTTCTTTAATTGTTATTCTTATTAATGTATGTCTGAGTTATAAAAAATCGACGTGTAGCGCCACCATGCGGTGGTGAATGTTATGAGTGAAAGTGCCGTGTCATCTGCCACGAAACAACAGTCATCCGTACTGACAAGCGAGGCGGACCACCGCACTGTACTTTCCTCCCACTCAATTCAAGTCAATTCACAATTCTCATCACTAGCAATCTAAAATCTGTTAAACCCACATGTACGTGCAAGCAGACATGTTGTAATAGTCAATTCTGGTAAAAACGTAGTTAATAATAAAGTTCCGATTAAGTTCATTTGAGAGTTTACGGCCTTTTATTGATTAGCCCGCGTCGCCAAAAAACAAACAAAAACACTTCGGAATTTAATGGTTTAAAACCCAACAGTCCCTTCTTCAGTGAAATAAATACGTAAAAACAAATGAAAATAAAATCTTGAAATTACGAAGGACGCAATAAATTTGAACTGAGCGTACCCTCTAAATGTAGAGACAAGTGTCTTTGTTCTTTCCTAACAGTGCTACGAGTCCTACCCATTGCATTCAAACATACCCGGCGAGTTCATCTCCACTGACCTGAGCGTCGTCCGCTGAGTCCACCTTTGAGGAAAGTGACTTTGTCGCTGTTGAGTCTCTTGATCAAATACTCTACTTGGAACAAACCTGGAACATAAGAGAGGAAGACGTGAGAATCAATATCTATTGATAAGAAGGGAGTTCTGGAGAAAACCTCTGGTCTAGGTCTAAACCATAAACCCCATTCTCTCTTCACTCAACCAATGAATTGTAATGAACCATTTGGCACTCTCCTCAACCCTCATCATTTCTTTCACTTCCCTCTTCACCTCCTTCCTTTTAATCTCTCAACCACCACACCGTTTTCTCCATATCGTCCACTTTAACAAGAACACCAAAGTTTCTTTATGTGATGTACCTAATCTCCTTTGCCCCGTGTAATATCCCTCTATTCAATTCAATACTTAACTTGGTCGGGTGAGAGTAGACAAGTTTCCTCACTAATATTCAGAACCACACGTCTCCAATTAAACTTAAGGAGGTCTCGACGCTAAGAATTACTTTTGATATTAATGCAATCTTACAACAAAGAAAGTGCTTGACTTTCGTGATCTTTCTACTTGATTCAGTTTGTGAACTCTGCCCCAAATTATTCCTATGAGGCTCGTACAGAAATGTTAGAAATACGAGAATCATGAAGAGCGAGAAAGTAAGTTGGTGTGAAACTAATTGGAACAAAATTATGGGGCGAAAATGGCTATGTAGCTTCAGTTTTAAATATTTTTAAGATTCCTGAGTTCGTAGTTAAAAAATCTAGTTGAAACGATGCAAAAGGAAATACAATTAACACACAGTGGTGGTGTTATTTTGTACAAGAGTAATTTGAAACTTGTTTACTGGTGGGGTACGAAGTAGACCGTGACACAGGTTGTACATATGTACAAACTGGTAATACAGCATCTTTTGATTTCAGTATGAAAAGGCACCTACACCGTGAATGCTGGACGAAAGTTTGCAAAATTGTCAGAAGTTTCGACCGGTATGTGTTACTGAAGGTAAATATGACAAAATCCTCTTTCTAATACTTGAAGCTGCTACCAAATGAATTTGAAAAATAATTTTAAGAAATTGCTTATATCAAAATGCCAGGAACTCAGAAAATTGAATCACTAAAAGATTTTTTAACCCAACTTTAGAATTCTTGGAGATTTATAAAAAAAAAAAATTCTCACAAGTATAGGAGAGGGAATATTTGAAGTCGGAAAGAGATTAAAACAAATAGATTTAGAAGCTAGAAGTTTACGTGTGCTGAACTATTGGTAAGGTGAGTCAAGTTGTGTGTCTGTGTCGGATGAAGTGAGTGAAGCGTGCCTGAGCAGCCGGACTAAGTATTTCTCCCCGAAACCTTTTCCTCAAAGTTCAACTATTGACCCTTGGGATTTGCTTGTAAGTAGCATTCACTTGGGAATACCTAAAAAGATCAGAGCTGGAGAAGAAGGGGAAATCAGTGTTCCCTGGAGCCGTGACGTGTTCTCTGGATAAAGTCAGATTTAAATCACTGTTGTTTGTACAAAGTGTGAGAAAAGAGTAAAGGGGTATTAGCATTTATCACAATATGTCTTGACATGAAGGATGAAAGACCGAGAGAAACACTTACCGTCATGTTCTTCGTAGAGAAGGGCCACCCGGGTCCAATTGTAGAAGTGGACGGCGTCTCTGAGAGCTTGACCCAGAGTTGACTTGGAAGGGGTCAATTTGGAGCCATGATTGTGAAATGAGTTTGAGACAGTATTGCCATTGGCGGACGAGTGAGGCTCGACGTAGCCGGAAGACGTGGGTAGGATGAGAGGTAAGTCGAGAGAAAAGGAGAGGGATTTCAAGTGAGACTCCAGAGACGAGTCGACACCACTTGCAAAAAGAGCCGAAATCCCCCCGCTTATCAACTGACATCCTGACAATTTAATGAAAGAGAATTAGACAGAAATTAGATTTCCTAGGGAGTCACACAAATTAACCAACTCTCTGTCTTCCCCCTTTGAAATCGAATCCTCAAAACTGGGACGAGCTCCGTAACCCAAACATACGACCTCCAACCATCTGCATCTCTCCACGCTTCTTTGCACCCACTCATTTCTATTACCCAAATTCTACCTTCCTTCCGGCTCTCAAAAATAGATTTCCTTCATATTATCCATTAAGATTTTCGTTAGGACCATCTTGCATAGTATGTGACTTGGACTTTCCACTGTGTGTAAATTACACCTGTCAATTTTTTTAAATGAATTGCTCTGCAAGTAAAACGTTTCCAAATCTTTTGTAGTCGGTGTGAGTGCACTGCTGCACTCGTGTAAGAAGGTATGAACTATGGTAAAATTATGTTAACTCTTAAATCAAGATTGACACAATATCATTAAGCATGGCTAGTATTATTTCCTTCCCCTGGCTCGAGTTTGCTTAAGAAGTGAGAGGGAATCCGAATTTCGCATTTATCCTTTCGACTAAGCCGCTTAATGGTGTAGACATTCTTGGGAAATTTGAAGTTGTGAAAGTCTTAGTTCTCAGAGAAGAAGAATGTATGGCATTTGTCGGGTACACATGTAACTATCTGCCAAGCACTCAGCCCGTGGTGAAGACGAGTAAAAAGTAAACAGAAGTCAATATAGCAATAAAATGCCATCAAAAAAACCGACTCAACCAAAGAGAAATTGTCATTCATTCCGAAACCGCAGTAAGTCCTTTCCTCGCTTTCTCTTTCTTTCTCCTCTTTCTCTAATAATTGATACCCGCTCATCAGCGACTTGTAATTCAAGGCGTACATTTTCTTTCTCAAAGCGACAAAAAAACAATCTCAGCCTCTGCAACTAGATTTATTTAAACAGGGTCGACTTGTTTTACAACTTTTAAGAATACTACGTCTTGGAGCTGCCCAGTTTCACAAGGAACATACGGAACAAATT
Source organism: Protaphorura quadriocellata (assembly GCA_034698945.1). Classification (NCBI taxonomy): domain Eukaryota; kingdom Metazoa; phylum Arthropoda; class Collembola; order Poduromorpha; family Onychiuridae; genus Protaphorura; species Protaphorura quadriocellata. The sequence continues at coordinate 66,818 of JAQGCA010000008.1, read as the reverse complement.
ACTCCCTCAGAGAATAATTTGTTGTGTAAAAATAAACTGACACTTAATTCTTGGGAAGACAGACCATCATGATAGGGGTCTCGAGACCAAAACTTGGTGTGGTCATTTCTCTGTTTAGGTTTTTAGCATTGCGAGTATCAGAAGGTCTCTAACTACACTTATGTTCAGATCCCAACTCTATAGTCAGCCAAGGTATGAAACTGGCAAGCATATGGATTATGTGAACTTCTTAATCTACACACTGAGCGTCAGACATATAAATTTTATTAATATGTAATTTCGCTATAGACTCATAGGGTTCCCTTTCCTATGAGCTGAATGGTAGTACAGAGAAAACATGAGATGAACATGTGATGAGACCGCTTAGAGGTTTTATTGCGTTACAGATTTGAGATAAATGTGGACCTAAAAAGCTTGCCAACTTATGCAAATATTAAGACTCTAATCTATTGTACAGATTCTTTTAGTAGATAATGATGCATTTACACAATTTAAGGGTTTCTACTACACAGACAGATCAAATCTAGTGCCTGGAACCTTGATGCTCGCAACATTCCTCGGGTTTGCTCATTTGAAAACGTATTTTCTCAAAATTTAGTCGTGAATATTTCCCTGCTTGGAGAAGTAAAACAGCGTGGAGAACAATGTACATACTTTTTAATTAATCCGTGATTATGAATCGCTTATAATCGATTGCGAAATTGTCTGTAACTCGTCGATAACCGTAAATGAAACTTCATTATTACTTTTAAGTTATCAAAAAATGAACGTCAATGTAACAACAGTACTTACGATCGCACCTGAGTTAATTTAATTCTTTCTTTTAGCGGAGAAAGGAATCGTAGGGATACGCCGACGCAAAAAAAAAATGAATAAAAAACCACCAATCCTAAACTATCGACCGGTTGCCTTCGAGAGAAAGTCATCAGTCCGATTTTTTTTTGCCGATGGTCCTGGCTAGGTCTCCCATCACATTTCTCGTGTACAAAAAGTTCTTTCACCGTCCCGCCTTGCAGGAGCGTGCATGCATTGAATACATGAATTTTAATGAAATGAAATGACATTGAGTGAGACTATCAATGCATTGGATGGAGTGAAAAAAGGTTCTTAGAACATACATAAAATATAATCTTCAGTTTTTTTTATATATACTTTTAGCTTGACTCCTATGCTCAGACTCTTTACCTGATTTACTCATGTTAGTTGTTTGTATCCGTTGCATACCTTGTGCGTGTGTATCTACAGTAGGTCATGTTTGGGACATTCGTGTGCTTTGTCAATTTTTGTCATTTTACTATTCGGTGAGATCATTCCTGAATTGAATTTATTTTAATTGAAATTAACTAGCCCTGTCATTATTGTTTAGGCATTTGAGAAGATATTATCACTATATGATTTAACACCACTGCCTCCTGCATTTTGCAGATATCTCTTGAATTACTTTCCTCACATTAGGTACTGATTAACATTTCGAAGAATATGATTATAATTCGTCGTACAATGAAGCACATCGAATATGAGGAATTTGAGCATACAAATGATCTAAGTTATATGGATATAACTTAACTTAAAAATACAGATGGACTGGAACATAATAACGGAACGACCTACACACTGAACCCCCGAACCTTCTTCCAAGACATGCCTTCGTTCATCCATAGTACAGAAGAAACTCTCTCATACTTCCCGTTCAATTAGCTCCATTTCCCATTCAGTTCAGTTGAGAGAAACATCGGATTCGGAAATTTCTTCATTGACTTTTACTGCTCAGCGTGGGACTGACTTTTACTAACTTACACATACATAGATAAGTAAAATCAGAGGCAGACTACCGGAATGAAAAGAAAATGACGGAGTTTGTCTTCCTAGCCATTCATCTATCTACCCCAACCAGTTTCATCATTCCTTCACCCCAACCCGTCCTCAAAACTTACCTATCTTAGTTGCTTGGAAGATATCACTATTTTTGAAATATAAAGTGCGGTACACAAGAGTTGAGTTTCCCAGTAGTTTACGCTCACGGTTCACGGAGAAGACGGCGTATTTAAATGCGACTTCCACTGGAGTGGCTTTCCACTCTTCCGGAAATATTCCACCTGGAATAAATGAGAAAGCGAAAAAATATTATATTAAACTCTGACTCTTTCCATAAGTTTAATCAAAATCATTACGACAACCTGTGCATACACAAGTAGAGGTTAATCCGGAGTGAACTATGAACTAGAGGAAAGGAGACGAAATGCAAGAAGTGAGAAAGTTCAATTTAATGCCGTAAAGGAAGGCCAGGATGTTAGTGTCTAAACTAAGATGGAGGAGACAATTTTCCTTCCCCGTCGCCACACAACTAGTACACTATGTTGACACTCAAAGAAACGAGAGAGAAGAAGCATGAAAAACTGTTGACTCAAATAAAATAAATGTCTTTATGTGATTTGAAGGGTGCAATCAAGTTAATCTGAGTTTCAAATAAGGCTAAAGTCTATTCCAACGTTCCACATTCCAAGTCAGTCTCCCATTATACCGCCTTACAATGGATGTGGTATTTTGACATAGGAATAGATGTAATCAATCTCAACCTCTCGGGAGAAAGCAAATCTGTCTTTCGCTTTACTCCAATAATACCTCTATCATACGCGGAAACGACGTCTCCTAAGAGATATGTATCGTTCCCTGTCCTCTCCAAGACGTTTCTAAGTTTCGATTCCATTGCATCATGTTCTTCAAGACTTCACTCCCTCTCTCACATTACAAGAAAATGAAAGGCAGAAAGTTGTTCTCAATAGAAAAGCAAACAAGGAGCTCATTTGAATAGCGCCCGAGTTTTCTTGTACACACTGAAGAGAGAGAGAAAGTTGACTGACTTATTACTGGAAGGATGGATAGTAGGAGCAGTGGTAGACGTAGAGACGGATATGCAAATCCATTCGTTAAATGAGGGAGGAAATATGGAACTGATGGATGGAAAGAAAATGTGTGCTACTGGCTGATGTCATAAATCCGTTAGAGAATTAATAAGCGTTGTGCTACTAATTGTGATTGACGAGAGGGCTAAGGAAACATGGACCGGAGAGCTTCGTGCGTGCCAATAGACTTTTAGCCTAACTACTACGGGTTCAGTGCCATAATGGAAAAGTCGTCGAGAAGGCATCTTTTTATGTACATTGCGGGCTGTCAACCCTACTAGAATCTCTCTTCGTAAGATTCAAAATGTACAGAAGAGATACATAACATGGTCCGTTACATGGTGAAAGCCACTGTACGTAGTTCCAATGTAACTCCATGTATATGAGTCTTTCATCCAGGGTTCTCACAATGACGATACAATGCGTTAAGTCTGCTGTTTATTGATTTAAGTTTTTATGAAGCAAGGAAATAGCACTTCTGTCATTTCCTATTCATTCTACACAGAGGCGACCGATCCATAAAGCTTTTAAGACTGTTGGTTCTGAGACGCTGGGATGCCTTGGACCATTGAGACGAGAGCTCGGAGCACTTGGCCTCATGTATGTATCTTATGTGTGTGCCGAGGATAGGAAACGGCGGATGGATTAATAAGAAATCGATGATGCCCTCAACACGGGCCCCAACATCGCATGGCCACCCCCAAGATGACAATCTCATCTCCGGTGACGTTTTCATTGCTCACTTTTCTTCTCTCACTCACTCACCCTCGTCCAGTCCAAAGTAAACCGTCACCAAACTTTACTAATACTGTATCCAACAATCCAGGGAAAAAGGACCAATATAAGCTAAGTTAGACTCAAAAGTCAACCTTAGTGAGTCCAGAACACAATCTATCCACGTGTATTTTTTGTCATTGAGCTGGATCGACAACTCAGTCTGTAGACAAAGAACCCTTCTTTGTTTGGCCTGTGGAATGCTGAAAATGGTATTTGGTATTTTTTGGCTCAAACCCTATGGTGAGAGAAATTGATGCGTCCATCCAAAGACAAGGACAGAGCTCCGTTAACGACGGACAATGGGTCCAAACATTGAAGAGAAAGTGGACTCATTCCGTGACAAACTGGTGACTCGACAAACTTATTATGTTTCTTCTGTACTGCACTTCATTCCTTCGCCGATTTATTTACACTCTCGTAATCCACGCTCCATGAATTCAACTCTAGCCGTTCAATTCAACCCAGTATCACCCAGATATAATTTCATCCAAGATAACCCTCAACGGCATAGGCCTGCCAAATCATGAAGAAGATACAGTGCCAGTAGCTCGACATCAAGTGGACCACAATTTATTAAATGAAAAATGGGGACAGGAAATCATGGTCATGGCACAGGTCTTTCTTGCTCCAATCTTTCAGAGGTTTTTCTCTTTCGTGTTTATCATGCACTATGTACTTTCTCCCGAGCAGGAAGTCGTGCTTCTTGTTTTGCCGGTCTCAAATTATTTATGACTGTCAACCAACTAAAGTTTTCAGTAATTATATTATACACTCCACGTCAACGTAGACCGTACGTTCGACAAGACAGTCTTGGGGGCAGACTTGCAAGAAATACTAAGTCTAAGATGTAGAACAGTAGGAGCACCTTGTCTTGTAGACATTAACAGTCATATAAACCATAAATTAACACAGTCCAATAAGCTCGTAGAAGTACAAAGTAAGCACATTAACGATGAACAGGGAGGAAAGTGAACAACACAGTCAGGCAAAAGTGTAATTTACGTTAATACTGACACTCTCAACTGTGAGTTCATAACCAGTGGATGTTGCCAAATATGTATAGGCGAAGCAAAGGCAAATATTGGTGTGTTGTGGGCTGCGGCCATTAACTTATTCTTCTAAAGACAAAGTAATATAAAATCAGCGATTGTGAATTTGAAAGTCAAATATGTATTTGTGCGAACCTATAGCACTTCATAGGACAAGAAGGAAATTGAAACTTGTTCACCTTTCGTGTGTTGTAAAGAAAGTAAATTCAAACGTCATGTAGAATTTTGTTCATGTCCTCTGTACTGACATATTTAAATATAGTCTTAAACAAATCAATAACGGTGTTGCAGAGCGTACCACACGTGCTAGATTTCCTATCTCCGTCTCAAAGGAAAATATTTCATAAACCCTAAAAGTTATGAAATCCCTGAATGATCCTTTAGACTACGAGGGAAGTACTCGGGGTGTAGTGTAACTCATCGATTCGGCTACTAAGAGGGACAAATATTTGGGCTACACAGGTCTGGCAATCCAAGCAACGAGCACCCGCAACCGGTATGAATTTTTCAAAAGCGACGAGATACACCCGGAGTACTTCCCTCGTCAGTCGTAGATGTTGAGTCAACGTAATGAAAGAAATGTAATTCAGGTAAAGACTTCTGCTATCCATGAGCAAAGAACATTATTAAATCTATATGTGTGCTCAGGTATCGGTTGCACGTAGCCTGGAGAGGCATGCCTCAATTAAAAATAAAAAGCAAGGTATATAGGTAATACAGAATCTAAATATGAATTGTATTGGCAAACATTACTAAACAACCATTTGTGATGGCATAAGATTTTATAATTCTAAAAAATAGAAAATCTCTTACTTTGTACGAAAGCTCTGTAGAGTGTTGAATGTCGACAATACTTAATTTTAAGACCAGTCACAAATCTCTACTTGCAACATGTCGAATTTGAGTATTTTAAATTGCACTTCTTGCCTCAAAAAAAGCATGTGTACTTACTCAGGTGGAAATATTTCCACATCAAAAATTCAAACAACGGCAAAAATAGGAAATTATTGCTAAACTACTTTATCATGAATACGCAAAACCTAAAGGTTCATCATCTAAAAAACTCTTGCTATGCGAACTTAAAGAATTGGTTGCCTGTGCAAAATTAATTTCAACGGTCTGAAAACACGCGTATACAAATTTCTACGGTTTAGGCTTACAACATGAATGAAAAAATTATTTAGTTTCGACAAAATTAAATCAAAAGGTGGCCCACTCATTTCCATATCATTCGTATGCAAGGCTGCACATTATTCTTGAACTTTTGCAAAGCTGTCATAGGTATGACGTTAATATCTCGAAGGAAGGAGAAAGTCTCCTGAAGCACTGCCGTGGAATGAGTGACCCTAAGAATCCATTATCCTATTGAACTTTCATCCCATTATTCCTTGATTTTAAGATTCATCGTGAACTCCCTTGGTAGTGGCGGTGTAGGACTCTTCGGGATGTCCGTGTGGGAGGACAACATGGGAAGAGGACTAGTAAAGTAAAGAAAGAAACTAGTTGAGTTGAAGGAAGCAGAGGACGAACAACGGATCAGCTCATCCAACTTACACAAATTGTACTGTTACAGTCCATCACCTGTCCAACTTTCTATTTTATAAGGCCATTCTACGTAATGGTCCAATTGAGCGGCTTCCTACACACATCTCCTGTCCAATCTTCCTTCCGGCACCTTTTGCTTTCCCGTTTGCTTTGGTTGCGCCCAGAGACAACTTTCTCCTTCCTTCTGAATGGGTTTTCGCCTTGCAAGAAAAAACTGCATTGCCAGGAGGTTGTCAAACATTGATATCCTTATAATCCCTGGAGTCCTTTTCCTCCTTCACGTCTCCAATTCCTATCACGGGATCTCTGCATTGCATTACATTCCCTAGACTTGACTGACTGACTGACTCGGAGCTACTGTTACCTAAGTAAGTAGTCATATGTCATCCTCACGGTAATGCGATCAAGTTTGAGACCTACTCTTGTCTCCCTCCCATTACTGACTATTCGGTGTCCCTATGCAAAGAATACTGATAGATTTCTCGGCTTCCACCAACACGCTCTTCCTCTGTTGTGCTAGGAGCAGTATTTGAGATTGAGACAAGAGACTGCAGAGGAAAAAATGAGACAGGAGTGACGAGTACGAGGATGTTAACCAGTTGAAATCTTTCTCGGATGAAGTCAAAAAGTTGAGAGAGTTAGGATTCACATGAAAAGACAAGGAAAATGTGCTCCCTTCACTCACCGAGAGTCAAAGCGGAGTGTATATAAAAGTCTATCCCCTTACGTTGAAGCATACATAGAGGGCATCTGTTTATATCTCACTCAGTCCGTCCACTACTGACATACATCCATGGATTCAATAGAAAAATAGAAAAATCCTTCTGAATAAACTGGCCAGAGTAAAGCCCATGCCATCAAGGACTTAAGAGTCCAAGTGTGAGAGTAGGATAAAAGAGTTCGAAAGTAAGTTTCTAGAGGCAGTATTTTACAATGGCGACACTTTACTGAGTGTTCAAATGGATCCCTTCACTAATGATCCCACTGTGGTGTGTGTAGTGGTCATTTGATGAAAATAGGAGAATTAAGAGACAATTATTTATTCTATAGAAACTACCGCCTAAGCACGCCTTTCATGTTCAGAAGGAGAGTCAACTCGTATACGTATGGTTCTTATCTGCATGTACAATAATAATTTTGTCTATAAATTTCGACAACATTCATCCAGCACTCAACGAATCCGGGTTTCCTAATTTGCCGAATGAGTGATTCAAGTCTGAAAGGATGGGATGCATGGGGGAACAGATCTAGAGACACTACTCACTCACTCACATCACAATATCCTTGATTGTATTGTCTATTGTGATTGTGAGTAGAGGTATGCGGAGATACAGTCCCAGCATCCGATAGATTAGAACGAGGCGTGGTGAACCGTGCTTTCACCCGAATGGTACGTGAGTTTTTTGTATGGTGTATTTGTAAACACACGGTTGTTAGAACCGGGAACACCACGGACAGACACGACATGACCCAAGCAAATCAAAATGTGTCTTCTGGCTTGTATACGTTTTTATCTGACGGTGTATCGCCTTCCTCGTACTCAACAACCTCAAAGGCAGTTTGTTCCATACATTCTCCTCATCGTCATCCTCGTCGCTGCATGGAAGTACGTTGCATGAGTATGTAGTTCGTGGCCATGTCGTGGGGAGAAGAAAGGGAAGGAAATGTTGGAATACAGAACCAAGTAAATTTCCCCCTTCCTCTTGAACAGGAGCAGGAGAAAAGTCGGTGGGTCTGAGAGAGAAAGTTATTTCCTCAAGGTACGCGAATGAATTGGGCCGTGTGAACAGTATCAAACTTTATTGTCTGCCATCCCGGAAAGACTATTTTTTCCCTCCAGAGAGTGAAGAGAAAGAAGAAGTGGTGGCTGTAGAGTTAAGGTTCCTTCTCTGGTCGACTCCTGTTCTGGACTCTCTTTTTTTTTCTTTTTTTTTCTTCATCATTGAGTTCCAAGAGGAGGATGAACCAACTTTTCAAAATCTCTTCACGTCTTCGAATCATCAGCATGGGAGTGAGTGGGTCGCTCGAGCTCAGCTCAGCTGAGCTTAGCCATATCCTAGCTGCCCTTGTCTAGTTCAGTTCAGTCCAGTCCATCCAGTCCAGTTCAGTAGCCATGCCAATACTTAACTGCATTTTTAGCTTTCCCTCTTGTCTGCACAACACAAATTACATAGTTTTCCACCGTGGGCCGTGGAATGGCCATTAAGGTACACGAGGAAGGCCATGTCTGGGTTGGAAAACCGCATCCTTTTCCTTCCTTGGTTTTTCACTTGGTTGTGATCGCTTCAGTCCAGTCCAGTCCTGTCCAGTCAGGTTCAACTTGACTCATCCACTTCCGATCCATTAGAGAGGATATTCTCGTTTAGTCCCTTCCTCGTCCTTTCCTCCAAGCCGCGTAGGCGGGAAAGATGAGTTGTGAATAGAAAATAACGTTCAAGGGAACGGTTGGCTGGGTTGTAAACGAGATGAGGTGATGCTGAGGCCGATCTACGGGTCCTTTCTTTGAATTCCTGGCTGGACATGATGTGGTCAGTTCCGAGAGATACGGACCGACTCAGGATGATATGTCCTGGACGATATCCGGACGAGTCTCATCTCTTGGCCAGTCTGTTGGAGTTTGGGGAATTCTTGAGGAAAAAGATTTCAAATCAGGGAAGGAGGCTAAGGAAGGAAGACGACTGATATTTCCAATCCAATTCTCATCGGATGGGAAGCCAGGGATTTTCACTATTATTGATTTGAACTGTATCTGTATCCTTTTTGGGACATCGTTTTATGCTTTTTCACGTCATCACTTTCTTTCACTTCAAAAAGAAAAATCCCCCATGGGGCTCGGCTAGGAATCCTTTCATCTTTTTTAGATCGCGGGTGTGGTGGTGTATGTGTGCCGAAGAAATGAATGCATAAAATATTTCTCCGAAGAAGAAACGGACTGACTGACTGACTGACTGACTGAGTGTAGTACATTCATGAAAACCAACACACTCCACACACTCTCCTACATTCATTCATAGTACATTCGTAGAAAAGGCGACATGTATTTTTAACAGATACCCTGCAGTATGCTTCCTTTTAAACCGAATACATAGTGCGTATGTACGCACGTTCATATTCAAAAAACGTACATCTTCCATTAGTTAGTCAATTCGTCGGTATGTTTAGTCATGCGTAAGGAAGGAGGAACAAGTGGATGCATCACGCTAAACCAGTCACAACGGCAGACAGAAGACAGTTTCCAAGGAACAGAAGAAAAATGAAGAAAATTAACCACTACATTCACCTTCCGATTCAGTTATGGATTTTTTTTTTGTTTTTTCTCCTTAACTGTCCATCCATGATTGTAACATTCGAACGCCTTTCCTTTTCACATTTTCGATCGAGTCAAGGGAAAACACTTACTTCATTTCGCTGGGAAATAGAAGAAGTAAATGAGGAAGAAAAGAGAGCTGTTGGGGAGGGTGAGTTGGAGAAAGCTGGAGAAAGTACATGAGTCTAACATTGTGTGTGCCTGGAAGTAGGAGGACGATGAGGGAAAACTAGCGGTCTTGAAGGAGACTTGAGTGTGGTGAGCTCTACTGGAGAAAGGGGAGGTTGAGAGCCGCGAATTTGCGGAATTGGCGTGTTTATGAGTGTGACAGAAAACAACAGCCACTAAGTCTTTAACTCCTCAACTTTCTCTGACTGAGTCATGATTAAAGTTCTCAACTTTTCTAATTGAGTATGCAAAGGATCCAACACTTGGTTTTGTACCTCGTCTGACGACGACTATACTTTTACCGTCTCTCTACCATCTTTCCCCCCTTCACCACACTGCCTCCTATTTATAATATGTATATATGCATGTATGTACATAATTTCTCTCTCAACTAGCGGCTAAGGGTTTGCATTTTCAACGTACAACGGTGCATATTCCAATCTTCATTATTTTCTCTCAGAGAAGGAAAGAAAGAAGACTCGCACTTGACTTAAGTGGAGACAGAACAATACATAACTCTCCAGTTTCTAAATTTCTCATCATCTTCCCTGTCAACTGTTAAACTTCAGAACAGTCTACCACCATCTAACCAACTAAACGGAAATTCCCTAAAGCAAGACAATTACATAGGGAAGAATGGGGAATTGGACTCGGATCGCATTATCTTCCTCCGTCCACCAGGACCAGCAGGGGTAGGTAGATATATTGGGTTTAAATGTATTATTACTTTGAACGTCCATCCAAATATTAACCTGCGCAGTAATTTTCATCAACTTCACAAATACCAGATAATCCCAACTTGTGTTAGTAACAATTTTATTATTTTTCAATACTTATTCATGATATGGTACTGGTTAGCGTACATTTTTTTCACTCGAAAGCCTACACACGACTTACAAAATTGAGGAAATGTTTAATTTCTTCAGGTCCAGATTAACTTCCCCAGATCTTCTTGTCCCATCTGGACACACATTGGAGTCTCCAAATGTAAAATGCCTAACATAGTAATGCTAACCTTGAGCAAACAACCTCATAGCTCAGGTAAGTACACAAATGCACACAAATAATTGTGAATAGATAGCTCCCATATCCTGTTGTGATCTTGATGGTTCCACGTCACGATTCATTCACTCTCGTAGACAGGGATTCAGGCAGACGACTCAATCAATTAATGAAATGCGTCTGTTACAAACCTGGTTGGTTTGTTCGTTCATTGGTTCAGTCGTTGACTTAGCAGTTGTCCTTAAATTGCTAAACGAAGTAAGCTCAAATAAAGGAATCAAAATACAATGGACCACACTCCGTGGTTCATGCTGATGCTCAGCGTCCTATTCTAAATAATGCTGACCAAACAAATGAAAGTCAACTCTCTCCATCCCTTGTGCACACAGATGGAACGGCGAACTCATGCTTTCACACAACCTTCTCCACTTTCAACCCGAGCACCAGGAATTCAACCATTCAAACCCTCCTGTCATCATTCTCTTGGATGACAAGAAATTTCTCTGCACGTAACATTCACCCTTACTTATTATGTAGTGACTCATCGTGCCCCCCAACCTGTGGTTGTGGTTCAGTTCATGAGCTCTCAAATGTTTATCTTTTGTCTCTACACTAAGCCAGATAAAGCTTATTCACTACGTTCTTATGAAAATCCACGAACTAGACGAGTTGTAAGTGTTGAACCCAGCTAAAATTCAAAATTTCATTCGACTTCCTTCTGTCCTTAGGCTTCAACGTCAGTCTTTAAGGTCGGCGCCCCGAAAGGAAGACTTTAAATAAAACTTGAAGTAGATTTGAGTGAGGAATTCCGGATTTGGTCCAAATGACAAAGCTAAAGTTGAAAGATAAAATAGAGTTGCGCAAGGTGAATGAGGTTCCACAAGTACAATCCTGTAAACCTGAGCAAGAGTTTGGCTTGAACTGTATGTCCGAAGGGTGAGAGGGAGTTTAATGTGAGTTTTCTTTGAATTTCATGATCGATGATCTGATCACTTATGTCGTCCAGACTTCCGACCGACTAAAGTAGTAGACAGGGAGGGTTCATTCCAAGGATGTTCAAATTCAGCTCATCTGGAGAACCTCACAATGCTTACTCGCTGGGTCAGCATTTGCGGGTCCAGATTTCCCCCTGTTCCGTCTTCTAATGTCATGAAAGGGTTAACGATGATATTCCGATAACGACGGTACGGTTGACCAGTGACTTTTATTGCTGACCGGTGGGTGTAGACCTTGCATGAAGGAAGATAATTTACAAACTTGACTCGTAAATTTTACAAGTCCTACGTTAGTCTACCTGTAATACACCATCATACAGCAACCAGTGGTAGTGGCAGTTACGTCTTTAGTTTCTTTCATTAATTTCAACTACACTTCTAACACAAATTGCATTCTAAATAGTCTATTCAACAGTTAAGTGATATGTTCTGGACTGATTTTAGTACGAATATACAATTCTCGAGAAATTAATCTGCGAGTCGATCTGAAGTTTTTTGATTACAGTGTATATAGCAGTAGTTTCAAATTACACTCTCTGTTATAAAAATATTATTCAATTTTCATCTCATGACCTTACGCCAACAAAACATAAGGACTGCAAGGACTTCAGATTGACAAATCAGAGAAGACGCCAATACAAGTCTGATAATCCACCTCCCCTACCTACTGATAATAAATTCTACACGTAAACGTCAAAACTCTAACCCTACTAATTACACATTCATAAGAAATGACACAAGTATCTCTTCTGAAGGTCAAGTCTGAAGCCCTGAGAATTCTACATTTGCAAGTGACCACTCTACGTCAGACTCTGTGAACTCTGTCGACTCCGTCATCCCCTCGCAAGTAAACTCTCCTGCAACTTTGAAGCGGCTCGATTCTAAGTCTATTAATGCTAGGCGTGGAACTAGATAAGGAAAAGTTCATCAATCTCATTCTGTTTTATGTACTATGTTTAAATGTATACGTTCATAAGTTCTCAATTTGATATCTGACTATATTCATCCTTTTCTTTTTGCTTTTCGGTCCATATCTATATTCTGACTTATAATTCTTCATTGTGTATATTTGTAACAACCCAAGGACCCATTTATGAGAAGTTTGTGTCATGACTAAATAAATAAATAAAATAAAATAAAAACCCAACGTTAACTACACAAAAAAAATTGTTCCTTTCATTTTTTGGAGTTATAATGTTATCAAGAATATAGCCCAGTTAAAAGTCTTATTAATTCATTAGCGAAATAAAACATATACGTATGGGAACATATTTGTGCCCCAGAAATCTCCACGCAAAATACTGGGCGGAATTTCTGACATATTGGTTGTCTTGACTCTTCATGGTTGTCTTGACTCTTCAGTACCTATTTTCCTGTACCTCCTTGTGTCGTGATTTGTGAGTAATTCGGAAGTCATGCTACAGGCAATGATTATGGTTAGCCATTTTCTGAAATAGTAATCTCACGTGTAGTTACTCTCGCGTAGCTCTTTCCGTCCGTCCGTACCGACTTTTCCTGATAACAATTTTGTCATAGCTCTTTTCTATATTAGGTCTAGAGAAACTAGGGCACTGGATTCCAACTTATTATCTGATTAATTAAACCACTGATTGCTTTTTGATTGGCAGTTAATCTACCGAAGTTTAAAGTTTGCTCTCTCGATATGTCGGCAGTGCAGCGTAGGACTGAACTTGTAACCATTAAATTGTTCACAAGCCTACCGGAAATTAGATGTCTTCACTTTGTTCCAACTCCATTGGAGATTGAACCTGAATTGCGGGCTAATGTTATATTTCAGAATATATATATTTCAGTATTATTTCTTTTAGATACATATTTTTTATTGATAAGGAGACTACCAGACAAAATCGACTTTTCGGAGTAGAAATTAGGTCGAGGGCAGACATTCGTGCTTTTTGTACGAAAGGATACATCTGAAGCCATAAACGATGTTATTGAGAAAAGGGATTCGCAAAAGAAAGGTTGGTACTCCAGTACTTGGTTCTTTAATGTGTAAACTTCTTCTGGAATGGCCAAGGTCAACAGACTCAAAGTTAATAAGCAGAAAAGAGGTTGTTCATATCTGAATACACGGATAGAGGATACACAAGTGCTCAGGTTATTCCAACTGGTATAATGGATGTAATAATTCTCCAGGTCATGTCACTATTTCCGTTCCTAAGCTTGTTGCCGAACGTCAAACTCATTTGCAATTATTGCAAATTAGTAATTTGACAACATATTTTCCTTAGCTCTATTTGTTATTTTAAAAGATGTAAAATTTCATTTCTTTTTCGGTTTTTTCGTGAGCGCCCACTCCACTGAAACCCGGGTCTTTGCCTTCATATTCTTGCATTGAGTCTAAAGTTTTCCCAGTTATATTAATTAATTCATGAGACAAGGTCCTGTGAAAACGTCATCACAATTGTCACTATTGATTAGAGGAAGTGCTTTCCATTTCGGATTCACACTTTCATCTTCTACAGTGAGTCTTCAATCCTGAGTTTGGTACGACTTATCTTAACCACAATTTATATTCCTTTTGGTCGAATGGGAATTGAATAATGCATGGTCAATCTACTCGTCAATCAAGTGCTGAACACTGGACTAGCATGGCTTGGCAAGGTAGCCAAACCATAATCCAAACTGACGGACTCAAATGTTCCAAGAATACAAAGAGTTAGATGAAAACAATTCCATGAACAACTGATCCGACTTACTCACAATTTATTTAACGCTTCTCTTAAAACTGAACTGACTATGGGATATTTTATATTCTCCTCACAGCGGTTCTCATAACTTTTTCCAATTTCAATTTGTCAAAAGTAGTTCCAGGTATTCAGTGAAGTCAAGTCATGAAACTCACATCTACAATATGAGGAATAATGCTAGCTCTGAGGTGTGAGTGAGTGTTTCTTGGAAAGCTAGGGATAAGGTTACCACTCTGGTTTCCATGTCTACAAGAGATTAAAAATCAAGGACCAGGAAATGTGGGATTACATTTTTAAAATTCATGTATTTGAAGTTATGAACCTGTCTCTCAACAATTCTTCGCGTAGAGCTCCTAACGGAGTATTTTCATTAATTAGACGTTCCTATAAGATGTATTTATTTAAGGGGAATTGTTTTTCCAACTATCCTAGAGCTACTTTCTTAAGACAACAAATGCCGGAGCCGTGAGAAATCAGATATGATGGGCAATAGCATAACAAAACTGAAGCCAGCTTTGAACACAATTCCTTTCCTCAGGCATGAAACAATTCTCTCCAGATAAAGCCAAGAACTTGAAGCTACTTCAATCTCCAAGCTCTGGCAAAAATAATCTCGGATGCGCCTAGTTGAAATATTGTAAAGCAAAATTCGTACATTCCTTACTTCTTTGGTAGGAAGGTGGTCACATATAGAGTCACGGTCTATTATTAATTTAGTAGAAATTCCAGAATACATTTACTTACTAACAACATTAAATTGGTGACCTCGACCTGGCTAAGATACTTTCCATAAACTACGAGTTTCCAGATTACGTGTTCGGCAGTTTTCTCCGCCCAACCCCGGCCGTATTCCGATAGACCCTGTGAGTAATTTGCTAATTGAATTGAATTAGTTTGAAAGAACTGTGTAATGAATCACGTCGGTGTTTGTGTGAATGTCCCACTAATTCATTCTCTGTCGCCGATATGCGTGTGCAAATAATTTTCAATTTTACAAGGCAAGATCCTAGTCACGTAGAAGAAGACTAAATGTACTTTCCCGGCTTTGTGGGTTCTGGGTCCGGGTCGGAGCGTAAGAACGTTAGTTAGTTTAAACAAAATTGGCGATTTGGAAGAACTCCCTCCTTGGAATGATTGCGGAATTGAGTTTTGATGGTCCACTCGAGGGAGAACACTTTAGTGTTAGTTAACATGACTGTTCTTCCTCAGCTCTGTCCCATACTTGCCAAAAAAAAGAAAGGGTTGAAATTTAGGAGGGAATGAGGGATTTGAGACAAGGAAGGAATGCACGTACATGAGTTCACTTCCGATAGTTCTAATTTAGAGGGCAAATGGGACTTGGTCCAGGTTTGACTCTGCCTACTCTGAACATAGAAGACAAGACTGGTTTGGTTTGGTTGCAGTGATATAGGTTGACTCGTAAATTGGAATTATCTTGAATCAGTCCTTGGTTCCGTTTCTTCATTCCTCCCCATTTTGCTCCACTTGGTTGATGTAATGAGATTCCAGGTTTCGAGGATGACATCAGAGCTCCCCTCATGCATGATGAATATACGATATGATTGGGCATGGAATGCTCCGTCATCCGCTCTCCTGGACTAAATTTATGTACTCCTGGACCAAAATCTTTTACTTTCTCCCCACACATGCATTTGGAGTGCATAACATGCATCCAGGTTGTATTGAGAAAGCCGGAGGGTTGGTCGTGTGGTACAAAGTGTAATGGCACTGATTCATTTCAAAATTTACTAACCACCACTAACGGGTATCCCTTCAGGGTGGGTACTTATGTAGTTACACATGTACACATGTGTATGTGTGTGTGTGTATGAAAGAACAGAAACTCACCTATTCGAATGACAGACGGGAGACCAAGTACACTTTCCACGCTCCAACACAAAAAGAGAACAAGGTTCAGTCTCATCGTGCACACATATTAGGAGAATATTATTCTGTCCATGTCACCAAGAATTACTTCGACACACACTGCCGGAATCAAAAATTGGCTCATCCACTATTGACAAGAATAAACCCTCGGCAAATCCACTTTTGAAAAATCCAAAATTATGAAACACCCCCACTGTTATTAAAAATGACCCTGGAGTAGAGAAAGAAAAAAACAATGTGAGGAGGAGTCCTTGAAGTACATGAAGGGGTTGGAACTGAATATGTAGAGTAGACGAGGGTAGAGGGTGAGAGACCCTTAGAGAACTGGAACTGACCCGCTCAAACTCTTCACAGCCGTTCATGGTTTTGAAGTTCTTTCGTCGGCGGAGAAAGTAGAAGAGAAGGAATATTTCTCACAAAGTCAGCCAGTCGGTTCATTCGTTCGTTCGTTTAGCTCCAGAGTCTCTCCTGACTTCTTTTCTAGTCCCAACCAACCCGCGCTTTGACTTAAACTTAACTTGAAGTTGGCTATCCACCACCACGAAGGCCATGAGCTCGCGCGTTTATATGGCACGGAGGGACGAAGTCAAATCCACTCTGGATGCACCACCAACGAAAGTCATCCTACCGATGTTGTTTTATACGGCTACGCTTGCGTTTCCTACTCTTCCTTCTCATATCACTTCTTACACCAAAATCTCCTTGCCAAATATTTGTTATTAGAAGTTCCACGTACATGTACTATGTCTGGGGACACTCCGTTGTTGGTCAGAATTAAATTGGACGGGTCAGAGCGAGCCTGTAGAGTTGTGTCCGAACGGGGGAGAAGTTCCAAAAAGGGTAAATAGAAAGTAAAGTAACTACAGTGCACTTCACGATTGCTTTTACAAAATCAAAGTCTCTCAATCAAGTTAAATTACTTTACCTTACCTTCTACTCAAGACTCGGAAATCTAACCACACACGCCCATTTCCGTCGTCTTTGAAAGAACATCATCCATCCAACTTTCACCACCTTTCTCCACCTTTCACCCTACGCTCCCACTAAAATGTACATAGATGCAGAGAGTACATCACATTTGTGTGCAGACGAGGCATTCAGTGAAGTCAACTACTACTATGAAAGAATAGGTGCATGTATGGGTCAAGTATAGAGTATACACAATAGAGGGGGGTCACACCATAACGACACTGCTCAACGCGTTAGCCAAGTCTTATCCACACTCTATTTCCAAAATTCGTCTCCCATTTTTTTGTCCACGAACCAGTTCATTTTTATGAGGATCCTTAAGCTTAAGATTACAGTAATAGTGTTAGAAATTGAAGGCGGCGTGCTGAACAACTGACACAAAGTTTGGTTCAAGTTCCAGCTGATGGGAAAGAAGCATTAGCGGAGTAACTTTAGCCATACATACAATGTTATGGCTGAGAGCAAAGAAATTACAGAGTTACATACTATCAATAAGAATTTCTACTCGTCATTAGTCAAAACCATGCACGTACGTGTAATGAATTTAATTTTAGTAGTCGAGTCAAGTGAATTATGTTCAAGTATTCACGTCATCGTTTCCTTCATTTCTGTCGGTAGTATTATGCACCAGCATCATGGCCCTAGATTTATTTGAATCACAGTTCAGTTCAGAGCGTAAACCGTCCGACCCCCTGTGAACGCCTTTTATGAATACTCTGGTCCTCAGAGTACTTCTTAACCTCTCTTTTACATTAAACCAGGGGAGGAGAGTGCAGTGGGAGTAAACTAATTATTACGCACTAAAGGTCTGGCCGTAAAAAAATGACTGGGTTTAACAAGATATACACAAAGTACTACTCTGTATGTTCAGTCATTAAGTTTCTCCAGGAATGCATTTATTTAAAGTGGAACGCCAAACTCGTATTATGCATCTAATTCTGTGTGCTGCTCATTCCATTTGATATCAACGAACGATTCATCTGAAAGAATGAAACACTTAGTTTACAGGGAACTAAAGTTTAGATGAGCTTGGGTAGTTTCCAGTCCACAGACATTGTCACGCCCAAATAAACTCGGATTTGCATTTGTGTCTAGAATATGGAAATTCGTAGAATCATTCTCAAATGTTGCTTAGATGTGAAATTCATTGAGCACAAGATTGACATGATATTGTTACATTCCCATCCAACTAACTCTCACAATAGTTTGAAGGTTTCTTGTGTGAAATTTGAGTTAAGTTGAGTCAGACAAGGTTTTACTAATTGTTGAGGGAGCGCTTGAAATTTCTCTTAAATTACTACACAGAGTGCGTTGGCCGTCAAATGACTAAGGGTTCCAATGTAAATGCTTTCCGTGATTCATAGTAAAAATTAACTCCAACCACGCATACATGATTAGAATGCATTCTAAAACCAACTGTAAATGCTGTCAGAAAATAGGAGTGAGTGTGGGAATAGCAGTCGTTCCATTCTTGTACGACCCACCTCCTCCCGTCTATGCTGATTAGAGTGATAAGTGTAACAGTTAATTAGGCACATGAAGTCGACTCATATGGAATATGGATGAGATATGCAAACGAGGACGGTCGGAGCTGTAGATATTCGTTCAAGCATTGTCACGAATGAGATTAGAGCGCGAAAAAGTGGTTTTTGGATGTATGAGTAAAATACTTTCCCCATAGTCAGAGTGAGAGCCCACTATACTATGACCCATCCCTCGTGGAATGGACGGAGTGAGTCTGTTCTGTTCTGGAGAATGACGGGATGGTCTCTGAACAGAACGTGTGTGTCCCTGTCTGGAACAACTATACATGTCTTCCTGACCATTTCATTCCGTTGCAACGGACTCCACAGCATTCCACTCCCATACTTTCTCCTATTAGTCCTCTAAAGGTTTTTCTGTCTCATAGTCACAGACAACTTTCTCCGTTCGGTGAAATCAGAGGAAATAGTAGTACATGCACATGAACGAGTTGCGAGTTACTAGAATGACTCCGTTGCTTATGTGTGTACATGGTTTGCTTTGGTCGTTGTACACTAGTACATCCGTATGAATGTGACTGTAGTCTACTTTACTCTACAACGGACCCTGTATAGAAATGAAAACGATGATCCTCCTGAAACAGACATTTTCTATAAGCCACAACAAATCCAAAGAGTCTGAACTGAATGGCACTAAGCCAGAATCAATGCTTAAAACCAACTCGCTCGCCCTCCCTGGCCAAATGACTTTTATGTCTTTCTCTGTATCAAACCATGCATCTTCTGTCATTCCACTATTCGCCCCACTCCCTATGATTATAGAACTCTCCAACTTCGTAAAAGCATTGTTGGGAAGTCAGAGGCATGCCAAGCCGCCGCCAAGACGGACGGACACATTCTCAATCCTCGTGCATTATAACGCTCCCGAAAGAAACCGTTCAAGCCAGTGAAAGGTGAAAGTAAATGACTGAACTCAAAAAGTACTTTCCGTCTGCTCTTCCATTATTCCTTTAATATTTTTTTGAAAACTGTCGTCTATTTTATTTACAGCGTGTACTAAGTAATTCAGACTGTAAGATGACTCAGACTGCGTTGTTATACATTAACACTTTTGAATTGATTAAGCAAAATGAATACAATACAAGTTTCATCGGGGTCAGTCCGATGTAGCATACTTGCAGACACAAAATCGTTGCCACTTCGCTGCGATAAGGGTTACTAATAAAAGTGTAGACCAGACGCCAAATGACATTTTGTTTAAAGATTTGAAAAAAATCTACACATTGTCTATGGCATATATTTACTCTGTGATCCATCACGATTATGACACGTGCGATTACAAAGACAAAAGACTTTGAGCGAACAGTTTCTAGCTTATAACACCTGCTAGAAGAATAATTCTCTATTGTAGTGAAAGTAAAGGAAGTTACTTTGTAAACCCTTCCCATCGTCTGTGTTTCTTGCATACACATAGTTCAGTAGAGCTTAATTTAGTACTAACCACTTTTCTGAAATTGATGTGACATATTGAATTCCCAGAACATTCATTTCCACAACCACGAATGCATTGTAAATAGCGATCTAATAATTTTGTCATGTGTGTTCATGGAAGATATGTGCGTTGGGGGGATGACACATTACTTCCCTTTACAGGAAGGTAACAATTGGATGAGACAATACCTTGGATATTCCTGGAATTGGTAGTGAGTAAATTCTAAGGGCAAGAGCTGATAATCAAATCCTTTTTGAATGTTCTAAACGTTGAAAGGTTGATGATAGGAGAATCCTATGAATAAAACGACGCACGGGACGCAGGACCCAACTAGAAGAGAAAATAATTCTCTCCTCTGAGTATTATGACGGGGATAGCATAACACAACAGGCGGACGAGAATGATGAAACCCCTTTTAAATTTGAATATCAAAGCGAGAGAAAATTTCATTACCAGTGGAGCTCTACATTTTATCATATAAGAGACAGAGGAGAAGAGAGTCTGATGAAATGAGCTATTGCTGTCAACCTCTTCATTTTCATTCCAAGGGCCCAACTTTACTATTTCCATGACTAGGAGGAAAGAGGTAGGAAGGTTGTGGGCATTACTCCGATGTCTTGGACCAATTTCCAGATGGGCGAAAGCAAACTATTCCTAATAAGCAGAAGCAAATTTATTTAATTATACCACCACCATTACTCGTTCAATGCATTCAACTAGACCCACTCAATCCTTCCGTTTATTCTAGTCGTAGGTACACATGTCATAAAATTAATATCTAAAATGATTGTTGCACGCAGCAAATGTTTTCGTAGTATTACTACGGGTTCTAGGTTAGGTACGATAAGCTGCCGTCAATCGAGCTATAATTATTCCATCATTTGGTCAATCGCTAATCGTCTAAAATTTCAACAAATTATTCCCAGGAATGATTTCCAGTAGCACGCACATGGTGCGGTATAGGAACTTTTAGAAATATAACCAGCAAATCTAGCACGCCCTCAGAGCATTCCTGAGGTAAAAATTTGTGCCATAAAGTTCCAAACTATATTCGACTGTATACATTTTTGTTTGCAGCTTACATTATGTCGGACTATGCAGATCTGTTCGCTAGTAGTAATTATTCGTTCAATAGCATTGTAGTTAAATTAACTAAAGTAATCGTGTATTGAAAGGCGTTCATCGTGTCTTCTCTGGTGCTGCCTTCTGTCTTAGAAGTAAAAAGAGTGTCCCCCTAATTGACTCTCCTATGGTGTACTTATATATGCTACGGCCAATCAAATTCAATTCAACAGCACACAGCAGTGTATACGGCAATGCATGCTTCGACCTTAACGCAAATTATAAACAGGGGGGTACTTTTGTGACAGACGGTACTCCTACGTAGATCTGGTGAAATTATTCCTACGCCATTCCGGTTATGCTAGAAACAAGTGGTGTGTGGATCTGGTTCAGGTAGGCCGTGGATGTAAATAATCTCAAGCATAATTCCTGATATTCTCGCGGTTAAACGGCTTAAGAGTTAGATATCACGATTATAGGCATAGGGGCCATCTTTTGGCTTCGCGTACAGAAAATGACCTAATAGACCGCTGGTGCTGAATACAGTGCGGGGCTCAAATAGAACGAGGGTCTTTCTCCAGATTTCTACATGTGACCTAATGAAGAAAGCGGTGAAAGTCTTTGACATCTGAACACACCTGAATGCATACAACGCGTGTGCTCTATTAGGTAATTTACGGTATACTATACCAATAAAATCTATGGACCATGAATTCCGTCTCTCTATCCAACCTTCTCACTGTACTTCAGACTCTATTCTTCTCACTGTACCCCAGACTTTACAAGTGAAGGGGAATGGACTTCTTTTCTCTTTTGCTTTGGAAAACTTTATAAAGCAGTGGCATTGAAGAACA
The DNA here is from genome assembly GCA_034698945.1 of Protaphorura quadriocellata. NCBI lineage: Eukaryota > Metazoa > Arthropoda > Collembola > Poduromorpha > Onychiuridae > Protaphorura > Protaphorura quadriocellata. The sequence goes on along the minus strand of JAQGCA010000008.1, from coordinate 44,616 downwards.
TGGGATGATTGCCGGATTGAAATTCCAGTTATGCATAGCATGGTGATTTTTCCGGGAAAATTCAACAATTTCAATGTTACCCTGAAAACATTCAACTACGGTTTTGCGGGAACTGAGTTGGCGGGTTTCATACGAAGTCCATTGTATGGCATTCCTTGAGATGAGAGCGACATACTTTACGCTCACCCTGAGTACGTATTTTCTTCGTACGGGGAAATCCGATCATCGGATAGACAGAAGAGGACAGTGGACTGTTGTATTTGTCCTAAATATTATCTTTGACTTTGCAGTATTACGATTATAGCACAGGAGTGGTAGATTCGCGGTAGTACCTAGCTTTTCATGGAATTGCGTGAGCTTTTACTGGTTTTCCCGGCAATCGCACTAAATCCAAGTTTAAATCCGGGTTTTGTGGAGGTGCTGATTCAAAGTTTTATGCAATTATTGAAACGCAGGAATGGATGTAGTAAGTATTATTATTTGAAGAGAAGGGACGTGATGGTTGTGTGAATGAAAAACCCAGATGGTCATAGATGGAATGCTATGCTCATTTCCACTCCCATTAGAAATACATGTCAGAAGACTTTGGACCAAATCCTCCTCGGATGTCACCATCACAATTGGCAATTTGGTGAGAGTATTCACAGATAAAAATCTGACAGAGACAATTCAAGAGAACTCTCCAGAGCTGTGCTTGGTGAGACGTCGTAGTGGTGGGTTGAGACTTGAGTTGGATGGTGTGACAGCTTCTGCTGCACTCAGCAAATAAGTCGACTTATACTCTCTCATGAAATGGCTTGCAAAAATCTACGTTAGCTAAGCTAAACTATGGATGTAGTCTTGAGTCCTAGTCCCACTCCTTCCTTACATGAGAGTCTGTCCCTCATCATTTCTAAATGTTATTATGGTTATATGTATGCTAGTTAGGAGTCTGGGGCTCTGGTGTTAGGTTCTCATGTGTGCATGGCACGGACGAAAGGAAAAAAACACAGGACTATGGCATGAAAAGAAGGAAGTAGAAAACTTTACTTGGTTAAGCTCACATTAGGCAGATTAAAGAGTTGGGCATGGCCTGGCACACTATGGGTGTATATAGAGGCAATCCACGGCAATGGAATGCCGTGATTTGATTATGAGTCAAAGATCAGGTCACTCGAGCTGAACCAACGCTGGGCTTTGCGACTCCATGAGTAGGTGAAAGGGAGTATGACGGGAGACAGAGAGCAGGGGCTATTACTTAACGACATACTTATAATACGTTGTAAATGTATGTCATCGTGTCAAGTGAACGGTTTTAGGCTTCTATCAACTCATAAACTCAGGGGTTCATCAAAGGGAGGTTTGGTGCATGTTTGGTGAATGGGACGCTGGGTGAAAGCATGCAGTGGAGTGGGGTTAACTCCAGGAGCATAGTTTTCTTCATTCCTCAGATAGAAAATCAATGGAAAGGGTGAAAGCCACCCGCATTGTCGAATCTAAAACCTAGACTTGACTTGACTCCTCGCATGCATGCACGGATCCTTAGACTTACATGTTCTATTTGTGTAAATAGGCATATTGACTATCTTGGAATGAAGAGGAGTGCGGTGGGGAGTCAGTGGCAGAGGTCGGTTCTCAAAGACCTCTGAGTAGTTCCGCGGTTCCATGAATCCATATACCTTACCAACCAAACCATAGATTTTCCCCACATGCATGGAATGCATGGATGAATGTGTACATATAAGCATTTATTTATTCCACTACGCTGTTCTGGAAGGGTATAAAGGTGATGATGAAAAACGTGAAGGAATGTGGACCGGGAAGGAAGTTTCCCTCCAAACACAAAAATTTTGATCGATCACTTCTCGGTAAATGACAGGGAAATGTTTTCTCCTGGTTCCGGGCTGTTCCTGAGCAGAAAGTGAGTGAAATGAAAGCCTGGCGGGGTTTGAGTCTCTCTGGTCTGAAAACGTCATATTATCGTCCTAGTCATGACTTAGAACCAACCGCACATCAACCTTCTCATCTCCCTCCCTAAGTAATCATTATCATCAGGATCTACGCCCTCTCAACCCAGAGATTCCTCACAAGGATGAAGGGACACGGAGGCCATAAAGAGTGCATTCTGGATGAAATGGTGAAGGAACACGGGGTCGATCCATGCCAGCCAGGACTCTCCTTCTCAAATTCACGTAATTTGATATGAAAATTTACAGAGTTATTAACGAGGGAACCAATGCTACCATGCACAACTCCAAGACTGTCGTTGACTTCACTACTGTGCAGTTGAGTGCTGAAAGTAAGATTTTGTTGAATACTCCACGACGACGACTATAAGGTTTGTGTAGCTGACTTTCTGCACAAGAAAGCACTGAAGGAAATGTCATCCCTGATAAGAAAGTCCATGTCTTTCTCTCCGACTTCACGTCCACCTAGTTACATACATAAGCACATAATGTATTAAATGCATTTTGACAGAAGGGAAGAGCATGGGATCCAGACAGGAAGACTCACAGTTGTCTTAATTAAACCGCAGTTACATTTCAATCTGTTCGTAAAGTACAATTGCTCAGAAAATAATGATTTTATCTGTGCAGGGCAACCCGAGTTTATAGAGCTATAACTTGCATTCCTTGCTTCACTTTTATTCGTGGATCTGCAGTCATTATTGCTCTTAATTGGTCCATAACCTTCGAAAGTGCAAATTGAACCAATAGAGACTTGATAAACACATCTGTGTCTGCTATGAAAATTAACGTAAACGGTATATGAATGGTGGTAATTCTTCATTAGACAGAGTTCAACTGCTCAATCTTCTCAATACAATAAACTGAACACCGTGTCATCCCAATCTCATTAACACGACAACAGACGCCTACAAGAACTCAGAACTTTTTCAAACTAGTAGGTCTTGTCGTAAATTCTCACAGAGCGCCGCAGACAACTTACGAGAATTGGGCAGCCGTTTGAATTGTATTTGATACGTTGTAGCAGTTGACCACCCAAAAATCTTTTGGAAAGGTTCTACCACGAAGAGTCTAGCCGCGTCTCCGCTGGAAATAAGAGGACCAAATCACTTCGCGAGGTCGTTGAAATCTGAAATCCTTCGAAGCCACAAATTGTTGTATTTGGTCCATATATTTCTAGGCCACCAAATGGTCGTAGTTCTCGGGTATTACCTTCAAAAAAGTTGTTCAGGAGGTCGAGATCTAGAACATAAAAAAAATTTAGCACCCAACAGCCGCCCAATTTTCATAAGATGTCTGCATGAATTTTATAAGAACAAAAGATCATGTTAGAATCAGTTTATACGATAAACTTATTTCATCTGTGCCTTGGGAGACCAGGGCTCTACATGTAATTATAAAGCTGACTTTTGAGGTTACAAGAATTTGTCCAGTTTTAATGAGTTCCCTCCTTTCAGGACTCTAAAAGAGGTGCTCAAATAAATCTCGCTTACTTTCGTTTCAGTGCATAGAACACTTCTGCGTACCTTGTGCTGTACCCGCTGTGAGTTCATAGCATTGTAATGTATTTCCTCATAAATTCTCGAGGATTTTAGAATTTGTTAATGGCCTATGTCATACAAGAAGTTTTAAAAATTGTACGAGTGAATATGAGAGGATACGCCGCAATATGTTTTGTATGTGTATTACAATGGAATGGTATTAACTCTTGTTTTATGAAAACTCTGTCTCAAAGCAGAACCCAAACCACATTTCAAGAGACACTAATATATTCCGAGTTGTCAAATCCACAACCCAATAAGGTTTCCTATTCGATTGAACCCTTATGTGTCCGTGTATGGAGGAAGAAAGTGGAGAAAAACCACAAATGCAATTCTTTATCTCCAACTGAGTTATAAAACTTATTCTGTCCATGTTGTCTTCTACCTTTTTGATTGAGATGGACATAGAATACAATGAGGAATTGCAAGTCCCTCTCGCAATTCTTACAGTCAAGTCAGGAAACTGCATCCCTGAATCTTTCAAATCAAAACCGAATAGTCGTCCTCTCCACGTGAATTGTCGAGCCATATCTCAGACGTTACTTTCTCTTTTATTACAATGCTCAATGAGAATACAGTTTCACAATTTAAGATGAGACATTGATTAATTAGGTTGGCTCAAAATTTTCAGCTATTATAATCTAGCGAATAATAAAAACTATTTTCATCAAGAAATTATCATTTATTTATTTGATTTAGACTTTTATTCCAAATCACTGGACTGTACCAGATATTCGCAGGTACAGAAAACGAAAAAGGAACTATTAGGCATAGCCTTTTCACTTCTGCATATAAGCGGAATTGATTTCCAAAGACACTCACAAATCCAAACCAACCCGTCTAGCCAGGTGCAAATCCGAGGGACCAGACGAGACTAGAAGACTCAAGAGCTATTTTCAACCCTTTGAAGGTCATCCTCGGCTTTTCTGACTGGACACACAAGAGCCCAATTCATAAATAATATTTACAACCATTGTCGTGTACAGTGCGTTGTATTTTAATAAATTGAATTGAAATGAAATGATGTGGAATGGCTTACCAAATTCTAGCCGTGAGGTGAAGAGATTTATTTGCTTTAGAGGTGAGAACGAGCCGACTTTTGGATAAACGCCCGTTCGCACGTTTATTTGCAAAGCAAGACCGATCCGACCCGAAATATTTTAATTTTCGGCTCGGCCCAAAATTTTAGATATCTGAAATAATCTTTCTAACAGCATTTCAGATAGTCGTTAGAAAGATTTGAAACGTTCTCGCCAATTTTATGCCATGAATATGAATAACTATTCCAATGCCACCTGCGCAAAACGCTTCCAATGGATCATCCGTAATTAGAAAAGAAAGCACTGTGACTTATTGTACTCTGGACTTATTATCTATCCTAAGTTGTGCGATGACAGAATTCAGATATCACACATTCTTTGCCAAGTGATGGCTTATAGTCCATTTCTACGACGGAGAAAACGCCCAACCCTGCTATCCAGATTTTTTAATTCAACCCATTTTGACGAATTCGTTACGGCATTATATCACCATACTACACACAATGTGGTTTAACCATCAGATGGCATCCTTACCCCATCAGCACTTTACTTATTTACTAGCAATTAGCCCGGCCTTACGGCCGGGTCTGTATCCTAAACTATACTATTGGAGCCGGGCTTCCTCCTCCCCTTGTAATATTTTCAGGATTAAAAAATTTTCGATTTCCGTATACTCGCTCTTTTCCACTTTTTATTGTCAGAAATGAAGCCCCGGAGAATTGTCAACATTTTGACACTATTATCTTCAAATTGTGCCAAATCTTTTCAATTTTCTGTTTGTTCCATTTTGTTCCCCAAAATATTCTCTACAATTCGGGCACTGGTCCTAATTAGGTGCGCTCATGGCCTCCAAAATTGTATCACCCCCCCCCCCAGCGAGGGGAATAGACTTTTCACTTTTCATAGCAATATGATGCATCCGGAATATTTCTGGATCATTTGACACCGGAATTATTAAAATACGTATGCACATACAAACAAACGGCAAGTACATTTTATATAAGTGCATTGTTGCGTAGGTTCCTAAGGCCGGGCTAATTTCCAGTAAATCAGTAAAGTGCTAATGGGGTAGGGATGCCCATTGATGGTTAAAACACAATGAGTATAGTATGGTGATATAATGCCGTAACGAATTCGTCAAAATTGCGTATGCAAGACAAGAACTTCACGTATACTATTCTTATTTACTAATAGTAGTTATTTTCCAATGGACGTCTTTAGCTTCGGAAGAACTATTTACTCTCTTCGCCTTCAGTTGAGGCCACATCTTTCGTGTCAAACATGGGAAGAAAGCGAATGAGGTGCCCGGTCGGGTTTCTTGTTGTCTTCTGTCCTATGAGGCTGTGACTGGAGGAATCGTACAAAACAATATGTACAAGTGATAGAATATACTACATGGCTGAATTTACACCTAAGAGTGTACGGACAATTCTGGTTTATGAACAAGTATTAAGACTGGCTCTTCTCGAGGAGAGAAGTATATTTACGAGCAATTATTTAAGTGAGAATATTTGTACCAAAATATTTATATGACTGTACAGTAGTATTGGATCTGATTATCATCACGTTATTACTTCATTTGGATATTTCAAACTACGGAAAAATTATTAGTTTTGGGTTATCCATTTTTATGGAACTGAAAGACGGGTACCACAAAAAGCAGACGATGTGCTTCACACTGTGCATATTGAATATAAATGGAAGAACGACTTATTTGAATTTAGTCTAAAAGATGGCAACCTCAATTTATTGAACAAACGAATGTTTCGTGTTAAGGAGAAATACGATTTTCTTGAAATATTCAACTTTGACTTGCCTCCGTCCGCCTTCCTATATTCTTCAGCAGAGATTTCATCCTTAGTCACGTTTTTTTTAGAGAATATGGTAAACGTTAGAAATGTATTGATAAGAAGCGATCTGCTTAGGTCAACCACTTGAAATCGAAGCTGTTCTACCTTATGCTATTTTCCGAGGAAATGTCATAACTCGTCCGAATATTGTTCTAGTCTTGAAAGGCTAACGAAGTAACGGAAGTTTTATCATTTCGGGAAAAACGTTTACGTTTATTTGTATCGTAATAACGAAATATTCCTTTGTCCGGTCAATACTACATTAAGGTTACTTAATGCATAAAATATAATACGCGCTTCTAACTAGCCACCATATATTTGTGAGAATTGTCGTGAACATTCTAAGAATTCTAAAAAATGCATTAGAACGACAAATATTTAATCAATCTGAGTTTTCATGACTGGTGTAGAATGTAATAGAATAAATAAACTGGACTTGGCGGAAAGAGACTAAAGGAAGCGTCAGTCAGAATTTACACCGAATATCCACAGGGCGTAAAATCAAAGTGATAGCATTTGTTATCCGTATTTGTAAATCAAACTTGGATTCTTACTCGGATCAAGCAGGATACTCTCTTGCTTAGGAAAGGATGTAAAGAATCAATAAACCGATTCAAGAAAGTAAATACAAAGAAAGTTATGCGGTAAAAGTCGGAGGAGAGAATGAAGTGTTGGGACCACGTGAACAGAATGCAAGTGGTCCATAAAGCCCATTTCAATTCGTATTCTGTTTGGATTTATTATTATTGAAGGTACTACAAACTCGTTCAAACTCGATGGATGATGTTTGGGACCTACAATGAATAATTCCAACCATTTTCACCTCCTGTTTATGGACAATCGTTTATCTTATTTCTTATATTATTATATCCAATCGTATTTGGAGATATTTTTAATATTGTATTTTAAAAACATGAAAAGGCTCTCCAACGTCGTGGACATGCTGATGCTAAAGAATGAAACGTTCCGCGGACGCTGAATAAACCGCTGGATGGGCTAAAGAGTTCGTACCGCCACCCAGACGACGAAGAACACATTTCGCAACCATAGAATCGTTGGTGATTCCATCTCTGGAATCCAGATGTGCGTCTTGTTCTGTCTGAAGAAAGCGGTTTATCCAATACGGAAACTAATCATCTTGGTATTTTTCAGTGTTTTCGTGGAATACGACTAGAAAAATATTTTAGAATATAACATGCATTTGTAAATTAATAGAAAATGCGAAATTAAATATGAATATAGTTAAAGCTGTGTTAGAGTCTCTACTTGGATCTAGAGCACCATAGTGATTGAGCATGTCAGCAGCGAGAAAAAAAAATCAGAAACGAGTTCTCTTCCATGTTTTCGGTGAAGAAATTTACCCGAAGTATTTTTTTTTTGTAAAAAAAATCCTTACAACGGATTCTTAATTGTCGATTTTGTTTCAAAATTTTACCCACCATATGGACCCAGTCGATAAAATTTTCAAACCAAATCAAATCGTTTGTTCAATCATAAAATACGAGAATCCCCTGTGAATATCCTTTTTGTCGAGATGAGAGAAATGATTTCGGGTGATTTCTGTCCCAAAAACATGAAACGACAGCTCCTTTCTGATTTACATTCTAAAGTAATCAGTATTTCCGTCACAGATGGAGGATATTTCTCTAATGTGCAACAAATGGTATACGGGGTCACTAATATGTATTCCCCCCCCCTACAGCAGTAACCACAACACACCCAATACATCGATGGAAAGGTCAGCTCAAATGGGATCTCTGACATATCATTTGAGCGCAGTAGCGCGCCGTGTTCGCGCGCGGTGAAAGAAAAAAGTAGGATTCTCGCCGTTTTTCAGCCGCTTTATCACGGTCTTCCGTCTGAATAACCGTGAAAACTTAAGAAATTTGAAAGACGAACTTCCCCACAGCATTCCCAAGTGCTTTCTAAAAATTTTGAGCCATGGTACAACAATTTCTGAGCGGTGAGCTGATCGCTAATGCGCTCAAATCATATGTCAGAATTCCCATTTGCGCTGATCTTTCCAACGATGTATTGGGTGTGTCTGTGCCTGTTGTGGTTAATGTTGTAGGGTGGACAATACTAGTCACCCCGTACCCGTACCCGTATTAGCCCTTCAATGTCATTCTGTTCGAAGTTATGTTTGTTATGTGTTGCGTAAGCAATACATTATGTGAATGTGTTGTCTGTCCGTCCGTCCACACTTTTCATGCAGTAAATGTTGACGGCTTTCAACGAAATCTTCAGCGTAGATACACAAGGTCACAAAAATCACCAAGCGTTAATTTGACCTCGTCAGGCGCCCGTGACCCAAGGTCACCAGAGGTCACATGTAGTAAATGTTGACGCATTTCAACGAAATTTACAGGGTAGGTACACAACGTCACAAGAATCACTAAGTGTTAATATGACCTTGCCAGGTGACCTCTGACCAAAGTCACCAGAGGTCTAATTTTCAAAATTTCTCAGAATGGTCTGAAACGTGCACAAATGCAATAGGAAGTGGGTGTCAGAGGTTGACCTTGGTCCAGGTAACCAGAGGTCACTTTCAGTAAATGTTGACGGATTTCGACGAAATTTTTAGGGTAAGTAAACGGGATCACAAGGATCACCAAGTGTTAATATGACCTCGCCAGGTGACCTCTGACCCAGGTCACCAGAAGTCAAATTTTCAAAGTTGCTCAAAATGGTTTGAAATGTGCATACACGAAATAAAAGTTGGTGTCAAGTGTCAGAGGTTGACCTTGACCCAGGCGTCCTGGGGTCACTCAAGGCCAAATTTTCAAAATTCCTCTGGACATTCTTGAATGCCTTGATTTAAAAAATAAATCTCACCATATGTTTCTGTATTCTGTGTCCGGATTGGTACTCAAATGACGAACCAGCACAGCGTAGAAATTGCTAAATCCGAATTTGTATTTATCTTTCAATGTACATTGAAGAACGAATCAACGAGAGAAAGCAATTTGCTAGAAAATTCTGAAATGTAGTTTTTCGTCGAACGTATTTTCGAAATTTGCCTGCCTTAATAACACATACCAAGAATCTTGCATGAGATTGTAGTTCATGTAATTTCCAAGTCGGCGGATAGAACCCAGCCGTCTCTGTTCTCTAGTATTCTCAGTTTTCGCATATTAAATGTTCCCAACTTTCAAGCAACACATGGATACTGCGTCTTACGAGACGGTTTATTAGCCCGTGGACGCTAGTCCTGTACAGGGCTTATAAGATTGTCCAGCCTGTCTGTCTGTCTGTCTGTCCGGGACGCGCTCCTCTCTGCTGACACTTAAAGGCATTCATAACGGGTGTTTGACACTAACAGAACACACTCGGACGCAGTCAGAATACCATATACCTTAGAGCAATTGCATTGCACTGGTGATGACTGTTATTTTCAATGAGATAGGCAACGCGAAGCTACTTCAACTCGTCCGTTCGTAGGGCTGCAGCGATCGCGGAGCAGAATGGGAAAATATAGCATTACAGTCAGAATACTTACTGTTTCTGACAGCAACAAAGCTTTACAATTGTCTTACGTCCGACTGAAACACAAAAAGGCGAGCACGACAATCTTGTCGTTAAAGTTGTTAGGAAGCATCCTTCTCATCTCAAAATTAGGTCCACCTGTCTAACATTACCATCTGTTTAACATTAGGGGGTGATATCTCCATAACGTTACCATCTGTTTACCATTAGGGGCGATATCTCCATAACGGTACCATCTGTTTAACATTAGGGGGCGATATCTCCCTAACGTTACCATCTGTTTAACATTAGTGGGCGATATCTCCATAACGTTACCACCTGTTTACCATTAGGGGGCGATAACTCCATAACGTTACCATCTGTTTAATATTAGGGGGCGATATCTTCCTAACATTACCATCTGTTATGTAACGTTGGAGTTTTATCGCCCCCTAATGTTAAAGAGATAGGAGGACTTCCAATCATTAAACGGGAAGCGTTCTATCTTACAAATGCTTCCAGTATGATGTGATAAGATCCGTAACGATGGAGAAATATCGCCCCCTAATGTTAACGAGATAGGACGACGTCCAGTCACTATAGTGGAAGCGTTCTATCTTATACATGCTTTCGGTATGACGCGATAAGATATGTAACGTTGGAGAGATATCGCCCCCTAGTGTTAAAAAGATGTTAACGCTAAAGACACTCTTAGCCACCCTATACACTCTCTCAACCCCTTTCCACAGTTTCAACTCTCAACCATCCTCCAGACCTTCCCAACAACTCTCAAAACCCCCTAAACCACTCCACACCCTCACATCCACTCTCCACACCCTTTCAACAACTCCACAAACCCTGTGAACCACTCTCCAATACCACGGGCTCTCTATTCAGTCTCGACTGTTTATTTTCTATTCACCTTAGTTCATAGTTGTAAGTTGATGCACAAAATTATTTATTGACATGTTTAAGTGAGTTTAAAGTGTAACAGCTGTTCTTAAACAATTAGTTAAGTAATTAGTCATTTTTTCGTTAACATTAGGAATTAGCACACTCATCGTCAGTGATGAGTCAATGTTACAACCCGGTATTTATGACCTATGGATTTGATGACTTTAACAAAGACAAATCCAATCCAATTTCCAAAGTTGTTTCTGACATTTCTTTGAAAAAATAATTGGAGACAAGGACGCACCTTTAGAACTCTCATAATGCTATAGTGATCTACCGATTGGGAATATTGGAAGGTATTTGCCAGAGCTTCAAGGTTCATTAAGACTTCTATCAGAATTAATGTTCCACAAAGTAAGTGATTCGGTTTGTTTATTAAACTCATGGACATAAATCATTCTTCCATGGCCATGGTTTGTTACTCTTGAATGCGTGAATGGACCCTTTAATCTACGAATTGACTTGCCCCAGTTTGTGCAAAATAAATTATAGTCAACGAACAACATTCGCTGACCACTTCTACTTTAAGAATTAAGACTTGTGCGCCCATGAATAGTCAACAAGTGAACAGGGCAGTAGGGGAGTTAAATCCAAATACAAGCGAGAAGAATGGATCAATCATAACCAGTGGCAACGTTTGATCGAAAGAAAGATCTGAAGAGTCAAAGAGAATGTATGAAGCAGTAGAGAAAACAATACACCTCTTCCTTTCCTTTTTTGCTCAACACTTTTAACGCTCAGTTCAAATTAGAAATAACTAATTCAAAATTTCGAGATTATTTTCATCAAAATTCTCCTGTACAGTCATGGTCTCACCTAGCGACAAAATCGTCTGTGATTTCCCTGGCCATGCTAAGTGTTCTGTTTACTTCACATACTCCAGTGCACCAAAGCCAGTTCAGGGGACTAGAAAACCTCGACGCCATCGGAACAACATTGCAAGGTTTATTCGCTGGATAATACATTTCATAATTATAATTAGAAGACTAATTCTTCTGAATCCAGCTTTGAAGAAAATTTCAATTTGTGCTTACGTCCGGACTGTCAGTTACATAAGACATACATTTATGAAAACTAGCACAATAGCAGTTCAGATCAAATGTGTGGGTATACATATATACATAAATACATATATGTATGTACGTGTGTAGTAGAGTAGAAAGTTTCGTTTTCTCTCACCTACTGACTTATGGAATGAAATTCGCAAAGAGAACGAAAGTTCAAATGTTACATAAAAATTCCCTGCATATTTGATATGGACGTCTGTACTATTTTGCATGGATGGATGAGCAGGAGTAGAAATGCAGTGCAATGGAATAACTTAATGAATAGGAATCAATATTATTCTGGTCTGGCCGTCAGTATCAGTGGAACACCAGTGGAGAAAGTTGACTGGGTCTAGTAGTCAGTAATAGTAAAAGTAAATAGGTGGATATGTATGGAAATTGTGATCGATAGTCCATGAATGTAGTCTGGAAAATCAGTTCGGACATTTTGCCAGTCATGAAAGAGCCATGGTAGAAGACGAAGGTAGGATTTTGGCTCAACTGTCATGTACGACCAGCACCTCAGTTAAGTGTACATTCAAAAAAAGACCATTTGTTAATCATTTCATGAGCCGACCAAATGTTCAAAATGGGCTGGCCACCACTACTACAACGACGAGCAATAGTGTCTTCAATGTTTGTACTAAGACTCGGACAGATGTATCCAGTGAAGAGAACATTAGCAGTACGAGTAAACGACCTCCATTTATTACGGCCGTCACTCGCGGTCGGTTTCTTCCATCCAAATTTGATCTGTTGGTGGAGAAAAGTCTGTTCACTTTCTCCAGCCGGCCAAGGCCGGTCGGTTTGGTTGCCAAACACCAATGCTCCCTCTTCACGCCCCGCAGAGAACACTCAACTCCGTATATTGCTTTCTTTCTACACCTGTTCCTAATCACCTAATTTCGTTACAGTTTAGTCCGTCCTGTGCCATTCGTCTAGTAATTAGGCAGGGGTTAATCCTCATTGCCTCGTAACCCACTTTAGAGCTAGCAATTCCATGAAAGTCGGCTCGAGGTTTCAGAACTCTCATTGTCCCGACCTTACTTTCGCTTTAAGAGTTTGAGCATTCATTTTGTAGTGTTAATACATATCCTGTAATATTTCCATTTCAAAGGTAACTGATTGTTTAATTTAATTTTCCTTTAGACCGCGAGGGATTCACGATTATAATAATTTGATGTGGGATAGTCACATACGACGGGGAACTACTGCGACAAACTCCAGGAATTATATCAATGTGAGAACCACTTACGTATTAAATAATTCTCTACGTAAATGGAAGAGTGAAAGTGAAGGTTTGGGAACATTTTTGATATATCCGTAGTATACCTAATGTGCATTTATACAGAATGAGTTTGGGCCAAAAGTTCAAGAAAGCGGAACACCGGGTGAGCCACCAGTCCGAAAGAAACGGTCATCGAACCTGTTAAAAACTCGAATTAGCCAAAACACAAGCAGCCGTTTGAGTCCGTCAGCCGTGGATGGACGTGTTCATAGTGTTGTCCAAACGGAGTGTTATTTGGAAGAATTTAGCGGAGAAACTGAGGAGTCAGATGCTTCAGTACAAACAGACTTTGAGAGCTTTATCCCGTCGACAGGATTCGGGATGCCTTGGACCACGACCACAACTTCAACAAAGAAGGGTGTGGATGCCGCAACGGAAGTTATTCCAGGGGAACTGTTTGATTTTGATGCTGAGATTCAACCCTTCCTGGATTCTTTGGTGTCAAAAGTCCTAGAACAGGTCAAAGAAATAAAGATTTTACACGTGATTATATGAATGCTTGGATAAGTCAAATGAAATGTGAGGTGAAAGTCTTTTATCAGAACCTTCAAAATCAAGTATCATCCGAGGAATATCCATTAGCGTCTCTTGTAGTAGTAGTAGTGTACATGCAACGCCCTACCGGCTTCGCTATGATGTCTGATAGTTCGGTAGGGCAGATATGGTTTGATGGATTTTCCCCATCGGAGTGTTTCTATCTACTTTTGCGGTATATTTCCTATCTCGAATGTAAAGCTAGTCTATTCTCTACGAAGAATATTGTATACAATAATAGTTGACAGTAGTTGACTTTGCTACGAATATCAATTATTGGATGCATTTCCTCATTAATATTCTTTAAATTCGACGATGGACCGCCTTGGCTTATCTCGTACATATCCTTATAGAAATATTGATAAAAGCTTCAAAATAATTTATTTTTAAATAGGCCGTGTACGAAACCATTGAAGAAGAAGAGATTGCAGCTCTTCGAGAACAAAGAAATTATTTTGAGGAACGAAGAGTTCAAGAAGAAAAAGAGTTGACGAAATTGCTGGAACAGAGGGAACGAATTAGTGCAGACAAAGTAAGTCTGCATGTCGTCCTACATTTTGTGTCGATAAGAGTTGTTATACAAGTATGAATTGAGAATTTACGATTGTCAGCCCAAATTTACACACAGCGTAATATTTATGTACCCACTCCTAATAAACTAGCGTAACGGGTAAACCAGCTTTCGACCCACTTCGTCTACTACATTATTAAAGTTGCACTCTGGGCGCCCCATCCAACAGTTTAGAGAAATCTCGTAAAAGGAATAAAACAGATGACATACTCGAAATAAAAATTCTTTTATTTCTGGGTTTGCCGAAATTGAATCCTGCTTTATCACAGGGCTAACAAAGACATACAAAAATGAAAAAATGAAAAAATGAATACTTTCCGAATATTTCAGAAAAGAAATACTGATCTATCCCCTTTAAACACTAAAAACAACCATAAAAACAATACATTTCAATCTCCAATCCATTATTTTTACTACAAGGTGGTCCATAACTATTTGCCTTATCCATCCACAGCCCTAATTGAAGGCGTTCCGGAAGAAACTATTTTTTAAGTTTTGAAGAGTATGTAATATTAAATTTATTTAGTTGCTATTGACCATATCGCAATAAATTGTTCAAGCGGGCGGCTCCAGGAAATTTCCAAGTAAAATAAAATTAACTCCTGGGATATTAGAGAATGAGTTCCGACCCGCGGTTTGTATTGGCGATTACTCTTTACAATAACTCATTTGAGTCTTAGATAAAATTTTCAGCAGAATGTATAACTCTTTTTCTGACAAGGCCAAGATCACGGGGACCGCCCACTACACCCTGAAAATCATACGGCTAAGCTTTCTGAATTTGTTCAACATTCCTATTTGTATAACAATTTTAGTCATTTTCTTTTAATTATTAATATAATAGTGTTCTATAATAATAAGGAGCGACTCCGGCGGCACTTGGAGGTAGAGAAAGTTGACCTCGAGAAGTTGGTTGAGAACAAACAAAACGGTTCTTCTGGAGTGACAGGTGGAACGACGACATCGAATACGGGTTACACTACCTCATATTTACTGGAGCTTCTCCCGTCTGTCCTGAACTCTTTACGACAAGAGGGTTTCCTCAGTGACAACGTCGAAGACGGTAACTATAATTCCAGAAAGTTTTTCTTTCACTACTAACAAACTCACGACATGGGGCATCGTTAGGAGTAAGTGAGTAATATTGGTAGTTTGGCTAGTCTGTGCTATGGGAGCGTGCGTGATGTCTTGGAAGGATTAATTGATGAATAATGCAATGAAATTCACCGGTTCTATTCGGTCTTTTTATTCTTGTTTATATGTCCCAGACTCCTTCTCAGTCTACCCACCATGGGAAAGGTCTACTATTCAAGTCGAGGTTCATGAGTCCGAAAATGGGTCAACGACTGATGGACTGCCTGATCCAGGTAAATAAAATACAAATACGATTAAGGAAATCTATATCGGCGATGGTGCAATGACTCCGCTCGCTAATCAACTACCCTATCATCATAATTATCCCCAATCAAGTGTCCATATCACATTCCACACGTCCATCACAATCCTAGATGTTTATTCCACTTAACCCATGCAAATTCATTCAATGAAAACCAGGGGAAATATGACAATAAATGTTGACAGGTTCAATGAGGCGGAGTAGTACGATAGCCACTAATGAAGACGCTGAAGAATTACCACAAGATGAAACCGTGTCAAATTCTATCAACAACTCTGAGGACTCCCATGAAACTGAGGAGACAACAGAGAATGAGACGACGACGATTGAGCAACTTCCAAAACAAGGATGACTAATATTTTCCTATAAGAAACTACAACTATTTCCTAACGACTACAAGACTTCGAGACAATTACGTATTCTGATATGTATATTGTATTGTAAGAGATGTTTTTTGACAATGACTTTGTTCGTGTGACACTTGTAAAACGCTTTCGTTGAAGAGAAGCAATAAAATTTCCGTCAGATCTACTCTTCGGTTCCCAAGAAAAGATTTGGGTGAGTTTTCCTTCATTTTTTTATTGCACCATATACAATCTCCATGTCTTGGACTATATTTACACAGGGTAAAAGGAAATCTGTGTATGTGCACTCCACAGGCGTACACACAGAGAGGACGGCATGAAATAAACACAAAGTCACTGACACTGCGTACGTTAAGAGTTAAATTATGCGTGCCTGTGAAAAAACGATGGTGTTTAAAGTCAGAGCCGATGGGGCTTAAAGTGACATGTACAATATCATGAATGCAAGCTTTATGTCAATAGATTATAATTCCAGTCAAAACCATCACTCGGGGATTTATGACTGACAGGAGTTTCCTATTTAATGGGTTTAGGAGATTCCATATTTTTATGGCAACGGATTAATTCTCATAAATCCAGACAAATAATTTTCCTTGAGCGCTTCTCCAGATGTGCTATTCGCCACTTTGCAAGAAATCTAAATTAAAATCGAAGGACTTTACCAGATTTTAGCTCAAAGATGGTTGCCGATCAATGTTATGTATTATGACTGCTGCGACGCATAACGCTAGGATCGGATGAGATATCTGATTAGATTCGAATATCCCCAATTTTAATCTGACGGTATCAGATCCAGTTAAATCAGCGTTTTTCTGACTATATGATCCAACGACTAAATATCGAGCTGAATTGACTTCTAATTAGATATATCCGGTCCGATATCAAATATCCGGTCAGTTTCGAGTTTTTCCCGAAACTTGTGCAAATTATCGAGTGAAATCATAGAATTTTAAGGCCACCATCAGTTGCGTACCTTTCAACGGAAAGTGCTAGAGTTCTTCTTTCGTCTCAAAATCTGTAACAGCCTCCACGATTATTATTCCTTGGCAATGTTAGCACTGACGATGTATCCGAGGTCATTTTAATGCAATTTACCCGGGCATTCCGTCGACAAACCTATTTCGTAATTAACCACTATTTATTTGGATTTGGACGCTGTTAAAATGTAATACTTTTCCCTTATGGGGGAGAGAACATCAATCAACATGTTCTCACATAGCGAATCCTTGCGTTATAAAGGCCAGGTATAAGTGAACCTTACCTTAATCAAGGTTTCTATTATTTCGGTTCAGTATGAAAATATTAATAATAATTTTTATTTTGTGTTTGAACAACAAAGCATTTTCCTATCCGTTTGAATAAAATATGAATTCCATGCCACGCATGCTATGATATATCATTTTGTTGGAGTTCAGACAGCTGGATATTGTAGATATGCATCACTTGTACGAGCAGCACAGGTGATGTGTGCGTTGTCTGCTGCACTTATCACCAACTGAAATCAACTGGGGTCTTATTGCAGACCCTGTCTAATAGACAGCCACTACAGGTAATGAGATGGATAGACAGATAGACGTTTTTATAATCTGCAGTTTGGATGAATTCTTTTCAAATGAAGGAAGAATGAATAGAGAATCAAAACCTATTCATTAGTTTTAATTTAATTCAAATCCGGCGTCTCCCAATCTGAGCTTCAGCTCAAATCTATCGCTATGTACTTTTGCCCTTTGCAAAAAAAAATATTCGTCTACATAGGAAGGCACGCAGATAAGGTGGATGAGAATGGGATTTTAGGGCCTGAGTATAATAATACATGCCAAGGAGGCAAGTAATGGTAAACGGTGAAGGAAACAAAGGATTCGAAATAACAATGAAAATGGCTTTGACTTGGAAAAACTGTGTGTGTTGTGCATAATACATGCGGCGGACATCGTAACACTTATACCTTATATTATTATTCCTATGTATTTTATTATCCCTTAGATGAACTTTCGAACGTAGGTGGATTGTAGTTTTGTATGCTGTTTGCCTTTGCCTTTTGCATTTGACTTAATTACATGTCTTGCTGATTTTAAATATGGGGGGCAACCGACCGTTGCTTTACCTTTGCCATTCCCCAGGCTTCCAAAGTCGGGCAGATCCCGTAGTAATAAAAAATGCGAATTTCGAGACTGACTACATGAAATAGGTTTTTGGTTGGTCCAAAGAGATTGCTGAGTCAGGGCTAGACGACAGTCAATTTCTTTTCAGCCGTAATGATATCATTTTAACAAAGGCTCGACACAAATATCCAGGTAAGGGCAATCCGTCAGTCAGTCAGTCAGTCGTTTCGTAGTCCAGGTAGACCAGACCGTGGTCTACCATGGTTTCCTTTGCAATGAAGTTTTTGCTATAGTATTATAATGTGAACAAAAGGGCTCTTAGTCCTACTAGTACTCAGACGGTCAAGTCAGTTTCTGATCTGTCCATCCGTCTGTCGCGTCACATGACTCGTAAAAGATGAAAATGAGATTAAAGGGTTGTGGAACGCTGGGTTGGGTTAGAAATGCAAGTTGTTTCTGAAATATGATTTTAATTATAATACGCATGCCTTACGCACTGTCTCCTGACTGAAGACATACGTAATATGCATTTGAAATATTTGTGGGAGGAAATGAGGAGAGAGATCAGATCCGTAGCCATGTCCTGGATTGAAATAAGAATTGCATCTTGGAATTTGGATTTGGATTGTAGACGCAAGAAGGACTGAATCTATCCCTGAGTGACGATGAGTGAACACTGAATGGAATAATAATAATTATAACACAAAGCACGAAAGCAGTGGAGAAAATCACTTTTAGTTATGTTCTAACGATCCAATTCCATGTCAGGTTTTGTGTCTCCTCCAGTCCATGGACCTTAACATATATATAGTCATCTCCATCTCCATCTCATCTCCTAATCGTGAAGATGATGATGAGATGAAGAAAAAAGACTGGCCACGGAAAGCCGGAGGGAATCTAGTCAGAATTCACGCACTCTCGTTCTTTCATAAGGTGTCGAATGAAATTCCTCAGTTTCTGGAGGTCCATTATATCCAAATCACGCCAGTTTACAAAAGAATACCTCGTCTGACGGACGTTGAAGTAAGATGCTAATGTCTCGTCGTTTATATTTTGAATGGGGAGGGTCTTTTTGTTGATGTATATGTTGCAAAAGAGTTATGTATTGTCAATTGCAAAACGTTGTACTGTAGTATCGGATTTAGAATTAATCGCGAAAAATTGTCGTCAACGACAATATTTGGTTTAAGAATTAATGCAGGCGGAAAGTATCCAGATAAAGTGTGGGGAATTGGTAACTGGAAGATAGGTCACAAGGGGTGAAAATAATGCCAAAGGTGACCAATATGTCTGAACTAGTAAATTCGTGGTACGAAAACGAACCGAGTTCCATGTGGACTAGCAATAGAGAAGAAAACCCCGTTTCCGTTTCACTACAAAGACCGGGGTATAGTGACAGGAGGGACGGCGTGACAGTCAGACAGAACCCTTGGGCCATATATGTCATTGGTATATGTAGTATCCGAGGCGGAGATTGCTCATTATGATTCTCACTTTCGACACACCTTTGAGATTCGGACGAAAATTCTAGGAAATCCATAATTTCTTCCCTAAGATTTTGGAGTAAATTCCTCACCCCTCCCTTAAATATATCCCCAGTGAAATGGGATTGTACTTAAAGGTAAGATTTTCCATTAGAATGGTAGAAGTTAGGACTGTGGTTCCCCACATCCCCACATGGACACGCATAGTAGAGTATTTGTGTTGTTGCTTTGGATACAGGGAATAAAAATACTCCTTGCAACCCAGTCCTAATGCCCAAAAGACCCAAGAGGGGTTGGTTTAGGATTCCGAGGAGGAAAGATGGGACACGGACAAGAGGGGCTGCAGTTGAAACGCCGTTCTGGTTCTATTCGTCTGGTGTTGGGCTTAGGACTTAACGGTATTGTTGTACTCAGGAGGGATATAACATTGGACCAAGATGCGAGTTGCGGGGAACGTCAACTGAAAACTGAACCATTGTGTTGTTGGCAGTGGAGGTAGTCAGTGGAAAGTGGAATGCAAGACGACCCTCGACGTCTAAGATTGAAGAAAGTGGAAGGGATTCATGAAAACCGGTTAGATATTAGGTCATGTCATGAAAATAAGAGTTGTGGAATGGAAATGGAGGGATGAGTAAAGGAATCCCGCGCGGTTAAGAAAGCGGCCGGAATGCCGCTCGTTCATCGAAATGTAACTCCGAGAAAGTTGAGTGCGAAACCTCTTCAATTAAGTAAAATAGACTCGGAGTTTGTGGCTGTTAATAATGGGACATTGGTCAATGTCCTCCGTCAACTCGCGTCCGTCGTTCTTCATGCCAAAGACATTTTCAGTCAAGTCTTAATCCTCACCGAAGAAGTTGGGACACGGGTACGAAGTGTCAAGATACGGTTGGATGAACTTGAGTTCAAGGCTGAGCTATTTGACCCCAAACTCGTCCCTGTTCGTAAGTCCTTTGGAGCATTCATTTATTTACAATTCATGTGTTTGCTTTCACTGCATGGATTCTACTGATAATGTAGCCCAGGATTTCCTATGCACAGCCCCTCATTTAATTGCAATGAAAATAGTTTTGTTTACAGGAGGCAAAAAGAGATTCATCTCAATTTCACAACAAAGGAAAACCCTCAAAGTTATTTTTCTCCCTGTGGGAATTGAATAATTGGTGATTTTGTATTTTCTTGTCTAACTCAATGTTGTAAGATGTACAAACTAAACTTTGTTACGAGATTTGTGGTAGTCTGGTAGTCCAAGTTGTGAGAAACTTTGGAAAACTTTTTGCTTGCATAATACACTATCCTTGAGTCATGCAAACAACTTATACGATTTCACGACTTTCGGTTTCATTCTGTATACATACATATTTATGGCTAAAACCATAACCTTACATATAAATATTCGCATGTCGACTAGATCGTCCAACCAATTTCTTTCTCATTCTCTCCGAATCGATGCATGCCCTCACTCAGAATAGAGTTAGTTACAGGAAAAAGGAGACAACTTTAGCTAATAATCCATTCGGATAATAAAACTAAAGATTTGGATTGGAATGACAAATGTACATGGTATCCGAAGAGGGCCGGAACACCTCTGGGAAAAAATGAATGGAAGGAGATGCATTCTTGTGTAGGACTCCAGGAACGTTCCGACTGAAGTTCTCTGTGTGAAGTTAAAATTTTTGAAATATTGTGTATATATTGTGTTACTAGATTTTTGTGAGGAATCCAAATATACAAGATTTGTCTCAATCCGACCATCCTGATAGAAGTTATAAGGTCCTCGACGTTCATTGGGTGAATTCCATTCACTTTTTTCGAGAGGTGTTCTGATTTCTTATCATGTCCGGACACCCGGTATGTATGAAATGCCAGTTTGAATAATTGGATTCATGCAACATCTTGACAGGTTTCACTGGTCAATCATCCTTTCACAAACAGCAAAGCAATTCCTGGATTCACGCATATCTGACCAGAATTATTCCAAATTAAGGTTATATGTAATAGCACAACTAGCCACTCACTCGATCACAATTCTTAAACAAGCTGAAGCTACTCCTAAGCAATATATGAAGTTACATATTCACGAATTCGATTCTATATTCCCTGTCGTGGTCTTTTTTTCTTATCTTAAGTGCCGCACTAAAGTGTACCTGTTTGTTTCCATTACAATTAAAATGCGTTATGCACGCGGTAATAGTACATTACAAGTTGGATACGCTCAAATGGTTCGACTCCCAATTATTATATCTCATCTCGGACGACCATATCTGGCACTCAGTCAATACCTAAAAACTGAAGGAGTTTTTTTTGCACTGGGTACGCGGATAAGACTACAGGGAGATTAACAAATGCAATCATTCAGCATCAAATTTATTCCCGAAACGAATCAACCTTTGTTCTTCACTTTAATGGTCCTTCTTTTTGTCTCCTTTAGAAACGTGAGACGTGAAGGTTTCCTTTTGCTCCAAGCATTGAATTGTACCGAATATGCTGAGCAAGGATATGCTGAGCAAGGATTCTGACTTTGGCGTCTATTAACTATAAATTGAGTTCGCATTTGTTCTAAGTGCATTGTTTATTGAAAATTACGAGTCTCCACGCCAAGTCCCCCCTTCCGTTTCAATGTGTTCATTTCCTCCATGTGGCATTTATCTTTCTACGCTCAGCCTATGATGACAAGTCAAAGCCTTTCTGTCAATCTTCTGGCCCGAAAAATAGAATTAAATTTGGTTATAGGATAGGATTAGTTAATTTATCATTTGGTTTGCATGACATGACTGGGTCCGGGAAAAACCACTGTACTTCCCTGATTCTATGTATAATGAGCTGAGCCGGGACGGGAAATAGTAGGATACTTTTAACTCAATTCCATATCGTCCCGTATTCGTTCATGTGGTTCATTTTCGGTCCCATCTGATCTGAATCCGACGGATAGACGAACGGACGGGGCGACTGAATCAATACAATGTTAATACTTATGACGGACAGGGTGGAGAGAGAAATGCTAGGGTCTAATAATTCATTCATCCAACCATGTTTACGATTGCATGGAAGTCAAAGTGTTTGTGCCCGGCTGCCTGAAAGGGTGACAACGAAATGGACGGCCAGGGTCGTATTTTTTTTATTGAATTCAATGGCCAGCAGGGTGCATTTTAGGCCCGAGGGAGTACCATGCGTACCCAGTACCTGACGTTCATTTCAGTTCAACCCTACGCTATCATCTTAAAACAATGGCCATGATTACATGGCGATGGCATACATTTACATATCCATCCGTTGACATGGCCCTTATAGTCGCAATCGCAATTCTATGGCGAATCCCAAGCGACGCAGGTGACTAAATC
Source organism: Protaphorura quadriocellata (assembly GCA_034698945.1). Lineage (NCBI taxonomy): Eukaryota > Metazoa > Arthropoda > Collembola > Poduromorpha > Onychiuridae > Protaphorura > Protaphorura quadriocellata. The sequence goes on along the minus strand of JAQGCA010000008.1, from coordinate 21,696 downwards.
CTATTCATTCATTCTCCCAGGAGAAAAAAAATCTGTTAAGCTTTCATGATTCCTTCGATCGGTGATACTATTTCAACGGTTTTTCACCAAGTTATACCGGACGTTTTGCTACTGCTAATATAAGGACGACGATGGGAGTGAGTGGAATGAACATTAGTGAAATGGAGTAGTAGTAGTAGAGGCAATGTTAGAAGAAAAAAACCCACTCGTGCCATAAGAGCAATTTCTGAACACATTGGTTTCAGATGACAGGAATGACAGGATTAAGAATTTTCGGCGGATGCGGGTGAAAACCCTGAGTACTGCCCATATTATGAAAAATCCACAGATATTCTTGGGGCTCATTTTTTGTGGTTCCTAAAACCGCGGTGGAATCGAATGGAATGGGTTGGCCTTAGAAGAATGTTGTACATATTTCGTGGTCCATAAGACTTAAGACTTTGACTTCATATTATTATTATTGCTTGTTGCATGCATATGTGTGTATTAGAATGGAGTTATGCAGTTTCCTCCGGGTTTCTTTTCCTTCCTTCCTTCCTTCCTTCTTTCTTTCCTTCCTCTGTCTGAGAGTGTTCTGAATAAAAATTTTTTTTAAACAAACTCTTCCGAAGCTCTCGGATGTTGCTGGAATGGTACCTTTTTCCTTAGTTGCCCAATTGCTCAAGGGGCTGACTGACTTGTACTGGTTTTTGTAGTCTTGCTGACTGAGCACTGCATGAAAGCTAAACTCACTTTCATTTACCTTATGTGTTTAACCTCCATTTCCTAGAGTAAGCGTTGATGTTGTGTAGGGAGATTGAGATTGAAGAAGACCCTCTCATATCATCCCCTTGCCTTCGTAGTCAAAACTTCAAAAGGACGGAGAGAATAAAAAAGTATTTCCTAATGAAATGTTTACATTCACATTCCGACCATTAAGTCCTCCTGAGGATTGCATCATTTGAGAGGGTGGGAGTAGTAGTGGTTGGTAGACCCGCTGAGATCTTTTATCTTCACATTGCTGCTTTAAGATTGTTCAGGCATTGCACAGGTATAGACATAAAACAGGTGAGCTAAGAGCAATGGAAGGCAGACACAAGGACTCGTAACAGCTCCAAGCATTGTCGTCATACAACTTTTCATGACCCGCTGAAGGACGAATCCGGTATGCGGGTGAATCCAATCCAACCAAATGCCGCATTATCATAAATTTAAGTGGGTTGGTTTGTATACGTTGTAGTTGTATGAGTTTAGCATAATAAGCAATCCCGGTTCCAATCTTCTTAGAATGGGTAAAGGTTGAGCAATTGTTGCCGTGACTCCTAACCCTAAAGTGACCTGTCCTCCCTCCAACTTGATCTCTCCGTGTCTTCCATGACTCCCGGCTTTTGTTTCTGGCCAGGTCCTACCAGTTTTGCTTGTATTAAAGTATGTACGTCAAAATTTCGATATGTGTATGGTTCTATTAAGGTTCAAGAGATAACAGCGGTGTATGAAACGTACGTTAGATGCGAATATGTTTACACCGTAGAGGTGTTCCGACTATCATTAGGTGTGGTACTTTAAACCAAATGCTTATATCGATGATTTGCTGTACTGGGAAAACCTAGATTCTACCAGATGAATGAATCCAATGGTTTGCTTTGATTTTTGTAGCGGAAGGAAGTTTGGATGATGGCCCGGTTTCATTCCGAATTCGGGAAGCTACGATTATCGATACGAGTTTCTTCTTGAGGACGACTCGACCTCCGTTCCTTTTCAAATTGTACGAGAAGGCTGGGAAACATGAATCTTGTTTTCCACCACGGTCACCCATGCCATTGCCGAAACCAAGTCGGCGCTCAACAACTGAATATAATAATTTGAAGGAACCGACTAGACGGGTAAGAAATGGAAAAGAAATACAAGAGAATCTAAAAGGAGAAAATAGTTACGCAAGGAACCCTCGTCGTCAGTCCGTCCCCATCACTTAACTTTGTATCTCGCATTCATTAATGTCCTATTTTTGGCACTTGAAAAATGTTTGAAAATTCTTCAAGTCTTTTCCCTCAACCATTACGGAGGGCGATGGAAGTAGCGCCGACCCCGCCGTCGTGTGCCACACAGTCAGAACTTGCAAGGGTTGATAAAAGAAACTGAGACAACCAGATGTAAATGTAATTCTTTGAGTGCCTGTCCAAGTCCGTCTGTGTGCCATACATTAGCATTTTATTTTTCCGACTCTCCGAAAAACCGCTCTCTACGCTACCCCATTCCAGGTTTTCTTGATGGACGTGATAAATTTTCCTAGCTCTATATGACTGGTTTATTTTCTTACAGCCGGCAAGCTTTGTAGCCCTCAGAGACTGGAAATTGGATGACTATTTAGATGAAGAAATTGCTACGTTGGACAAGAAAAAGTCATCAAGTCCTGAAGACTTGAATCGGACTGTGTCCCTAACATTCCCAGGAAAAGTGGTTCAAGTTGATGTGACCGGGAGAGGTTTTGATCGTATGAAAGCGAATCGTAGGTCTCTTGTCATTCATACGAAGAAAGTACGTGTGAAGAAAAAACGTCGAAATACGATTTGTGGTTCACTGCCAAACAAAGAGTACGTGAGAAATTTGAATATTAGTAAAAATAACTACTTGAACAAGGGCATGTCTTTCCGAGAGAGGAAGACCATAAAGATGATGTTCAGCGACTTGAGACTAATGGGATTACACACAAACATACATCACATTTAGTAGCAGTCTATGCGTACCTAATAAAGTGGATCTAATAAAGCTAATTCCTTTGTCTGATTTCAAGGTGTGGCATACAAACGAGCTTTTCTTCAGTAATCTCACCGTCGGACAACACAAAGAAATATGGAATTGACTCTGGCCATTGGAGTAGTTGCACAAGTTCAGCTCAAGGGGGCGTTGGAGCACCAAGCTCCTCTTCGGCTCCATCTCCCTGGGATCCAAATTCTTTGTCTACTTCTTCGGATTTTCTCTTTGATGAAGAAGACCGCTCTCTCACGCCACAATTGGAGAGTTTTACTGTACGTTTCACATCCTATATAAGTCGTATATTCTTTTACCTAATTTAGTGACATATTGTGTGGGATATGTTTGAATAACTTATTTTGTCTCTGACCAGGATGGACTCGTTTCGGACTCGGACTCAGTTGACACGGAAGGTTACTTCACTTCCTTTCGCAATGAATGTGGTTTCCCAAAGTCCAAGAAAATGACAAAAGAAAAGGAAGGAAAAGGTCCAGTTTCTACGACAGAGAATGAGTACGAATTGTTTGGGAAAGGGTCGACGAGTACGACGGCCAGCTCATGTGGAACAGTGGTGCTTAGGAATAAACCGAATCCTCCAGCTAGAACCTCATCGGCTGAGCATCTCATTGACAAAAAATTGCAGGCGGTAATTTACAATGCCTATTTTTCTCCTTGACAGTACAAATTAAGGGCAGCCCAGGAATTTTAGTGCCAAAGAAAGACCAGTTTGAGTGTACGCCTAATACTTCAAGTAATGGTTTGGAGCTGCATTGCAAAGCAACGAAGACTCGTAATAGTAGTCGTAGTAGCGATGTCTGAGCATTGTTGCTCCTACCTATGTATATAACCGAGATTACAACCAGTGTACCACTCTCTCGTCAGACGGTTAGGTTTTACGGTGTACTGCACCTAAAACTTAACCATCTCTGAGAAGTCATGCGTGCCGTTTATTATAGCTTCAAGATCAGAGGAGTTTGTTGTGTCAGAAAATTTAATTCATAGTATGTATACTTTTAGGATGATGCGGGTTGGGCAGAACGTGTGAAGAGGAAATCCCTGATAGAAAGAGTTCCGTCCTTAGTCGTAGTCACGCCTTCGCCATCTTGTTCCTCAGGAAGTCCACCACCATTAAAGGATCCTGGCAATGTTCTGGATAATCCGACTAGAGGGATTGGTGGACATTACTATCCAAAAATAGATGGGAGCAGCGAGTCTGGAACTTTGAGTGACAGTGACTCGGACACACGGGATGATATTTTGAGCAGTGATATTCCGAGGGCCAGTAGTACTAGTAGTACTGCGAGTAGCAATAGTACTTTAACCATGACTGGTTGTACGACAACGAATCTACCTCAACCCGACGTCATTCCCGATGTTCAACAATTACAAATTATCCGTACTCTGCCGAATCCAAAATTGGACATTGGGCAGCAGTACTATTCCTTAGACACAGTTCTCTTGGGGTCTTCCGAAGAAGATCATCGTGAAATTCAGAGTAACGATCCGGTCAAGATGAACTTATTACAACCAACTAACTATAGTAAACTCCGTGGTGCTAGAGTTGTTTTGGATGCGAATGGAGAGATCATATTTTCGTCGGAAACACTGAGAAGGAAACGTCGTCAAAAAGTATCTTTCGATCCGGGAAGTGCTGTGAAACCCGTCGGTTACGACAATGGTAGCTGTTACACACGCGTCAGAGAATCCGTGTATGATCGAATCATAAAGAAGGATGGACAAAATGATGACAAATTGTACGAATGTATTGAGGAAATCAGACGTCACAATTTGAAGGAAAGTGATGCAGCCTTTGAAGAAAAATGTAAGGGTCCGTTAAATGACTCAGAAATTGAGACTAACCACAGACTTACGCCAACCTCGCAAAGTGTTCATGCCGTCGTCAATGTTTTGCTTGAAACTGATCTTGACTCTGCAATTCCTCCAGTGATGCCTGAACTCAAAACTTTGCCAAAAATTAAGGATCGCTTGAAAAGGAATGAAAGTTACCGGATTGCAACCGATGAAATCCCTCCACGTCCTCCGCATCACTCATTTAACAATAATAATAAGAGGATGTCATTGGATAATATGAACAAGAAGAGGGACATTCGAGAAGAGGACCCTGCCTTCATTCAACAAATATTAAATCTTAGTAATTCTAGTAATCCCTCGACTCGAAGTCCTTCTGACGCTTACAACCGTAGCATCACTTTGTCAAAACTTGCCCTGTCACCAGATGACAGGCCGTCCTTTCTCCGTAGAGGTAAACTCTTCTATACTGATATCTGGTAGCAAGATTAAAATCCGCATCATGCTTTACAGTTATCCATCACATACTTCCACTTCCTAGAACTTTACGCTTCTACTTTTAATTTACCCCTTGCTCTCCTGTTCATACTTCAATTTTGACTGTTTTCTTCAAAGACATTTACACAACCTTTTTAATGCGACGAAATGACAGTTTTCGAATTGTGGGGAATCCGGCTATTTTCTAAATTTACATTGATTGTTTAACAAGAATTCTTTCAAAAAGATATACTCCAGTTGCCCCAGCTGATTCTGTTAAGGGGGTCGGGTGCTTCATAGTTTCACGTTTCACCAGCGTATCGGCCAGTATTATTGGTATTCCAAGGGCATGCGGTTTTTGCACTAATTGGTGAAAGTCAATCCATACATTATAGTGTTTTGAAAATTTGAATGCCTGAGTTTAGCATGTTTTTTACGCGACTCATTCTTGAGCTTGATTTTACTCAGTTGGCTATTTCATTTCATTTCAAGTCATCAAATCTCTTCTCCCGTCAAGATTTAGGCCATTTTCTACCCGGACGACGAAGTGAGTACGCATACAGAGAATCGCACTCATTTTTGTGTAAATCATTATGTAAATTTGTAACCGTCACTGCCGAATGCTTGAATTAATTGTATACATGTACGTATTTATTGAACTTGTGTTACTTGTAGTCGTTAATGGGTCGTAGTCGTAGTTGGTGTTCAGAACGGATTTTGTTGAAGTTGGCAATCAGTAAGGAATGTTTATTTAAGTGTTCGTTGTGGTGGTCTTTGGTGGTGACTATTTAGCATTCAGGATATTTGCAACTAAAATGTGTAAACTGCAATAACGCAAGCAAAGTGGGTGACGGGAAGACGGGTGCTGGAGCTAACATGACTGCGACTGATACAATTACGATGCTTCGGAATGAAATAATTGTACATATTCGGTTATCCATATTGGTTATGTTGCATTAATAGTAGTAATTCTTACTAGTCGTTCATTAACTACATAACAGTACTTGTACAGAAAATGAATACTCTAACGGCAACTTCATAAATCATGCCGTCTTCCTTTTAACCTCTATTTTTTTTATTCGTATCGTACCGTTAATTAGTCTTCACCTGGCTGTACTATATATCATTTTTATTGTTTAATAGCCTTTGCCTTACTACACTTTTAGCTGATGTGGCTTAGAAAATTGTCAGGCTGCCCACTTAGAATTATAATGTGTATTGCACTAAAACAGCTTCTATTTTGTTTTATGATTTGTTTGCATTGTTTTTCGTTTTGTTTGCAAAATGAATGGCTACGACGCTCAATTTAATGATATTAAATTTCATTTGCACACTGCCACGCCACCTGCCTCCACTCCAAACTTGACCCGCTGCTTACAGCCGCTTTGTACCGAGACGTTCAATTTACACAATGAGAAAAGTGTTCAAAACTGTGTACAGAATTCGGTGAAATGACAGCCAATTAGATTACATTTCCATCTTTCATTGAGCAAAATCATGATACATACATTTGGTGATCGTCTTCATTAAGTGTGTAATTTGATACGGAATTTAACAGAGTCACCTCCAACTATGGATGATATCACGAAGGAGATATATCGTTTCAGAAAGAAGTTTAATATTCAACCAAACGCAAGAAACTTATGCCTTGAATCATCGCCGCCGAAGTCATCTACTGCTCCTATTTCTAGTTCTGCATCTAGTTCATCTACCCATGGGGTTAACCCAACTCCTTCCGGTGGCTCTTACCAAATGAAACAACCTAAGAATTCTTTAGGTCCACCCTTGTCCAGCTCTACTCCAGTCACAAAGTCTACGAGCTCAGCATTTGCACAATTGTTTCGTTCAAATAGTCCAGGTACTCGACAACAGCCAGCACGGCAATCACTCTTCTCCAGGGCACGAATATTTCCTACACAAAAATCTCCGGCATCTGGAATTGTTATTGAGCCGAAGGAGACCATGAGGTCAGTCAGTTTCACTTCTTCGAAATCAGAAACAATTAGTGGCACAGGAAAACCACTACCACAGACTTCACTGAGTGACTTCAAAAAACTGCTTCAAATGACCAGACAGAGTAAAAAGAGTTCAATTTCTGCCGTCGAAGTACTTAAGCCGAAAACGTGTATCGAAACTACACTTTAAACAGGTTATATTCTAATACGTATCAAGACCGGTGGGGAACATTTAAAATTCATTAATATAATCTTCCGAACTTCTGCGCTTTTTTTTTGAAATTACCAAGGCCCCGGGTGACCAACAACGGAGTACACTACCAGACCTTATTTAGTATAATATTTTTTTAAACTTTTGTTTAACAAAATGACATTAACAGTATTTGTGTTCAGTGCAGTTAAAATCTTACGGAAATGTAATTTTATTATAATTATTCATTTTCTATTAAATTGACATTGACATCGTTCAGTAATTTTTGGCTGTAGTTTTAGACGTATACCTTCTCTGGTGACATATTTTATGACATACAAATTAATTTATCGGTATAAAGTGAAGAAATTAGTTTTCTAACTGGGCTCACAGTTTACAGGGATTCACGTCATCATGTCTGATTCTGAAATTCGGAAATCATCCAACTCCAAAGGAAGCGATCTAGCTAGCACATATTCGGCGTGTGATGTATATTATCGAAACTTCACAAGCATTTCCGAATGTGAAAATCCGTATTCATTTCAGGACCATATATCTACTTGCATCATGTACACATATAAAACATTACTTGCCGTTTGTCTGCTGTCGGTTCTCACTCAATTTTTTGCGAAAACTATATACTGAACGGATTTTGATGATGATACTGGTGTCAATGGACCCAGAATTCTTCCTAATGCATCATATTGCAAAAAGTGAAAAAAAAATCACTTTCACTGAAGGGGGGTAATAACAAAATTTCTTTACAATAACTTTGTGAGGGAACCATTGATCGCGCTCAATTAGAACCATTGTATGTAAGACAATCTTTCCGGCACAAAATGGGGCAAACAAAACATTCAAAGAACTATATTCCCCTGCTGGGGAGAATCGACCTCATGTTTAAACCTTCATTTGTGAGAAAACTACTGACAAGGGAGAGTCACCACATGGGTACCAGGACCTAAACCCGACACCCAATTTTCTTGATGGGTTACCATCCCCTGAGTATGGGTTTTCGTAAAAATTAGTCTGTGGAAATGAAGTACTTTTTTTGCCTATCTCCGAAAATTTCATGAATTTCATTTTCTGAGAATCCTTACGGCGATTTACGTGTAAAAAAATGTCTGATCAAAGGGGGGACCCCAGGACAAATTTAAAAAATCCCATGTCGTGGGAAGTGGAGATTTCTCATGGTATGACCATAACGACATCTTGAGATTCATATAATCTTATTCTGGGCCGTAACTGCATGCACGTTAGACACACCATGTGTAGCTACACCACCAAATGGTACCCTTAGTAGTAGGAATACTATGCAATTTAGTTGAATCAGCAGAGGTACCTCTAGTAGTAGTAAAATACTGCAAAGTAACTGAACCATCAACAGGCACTTCTAGTAAAAGGAAGTGAATGAGAAAGTGAAAAGGTACCCAGACGTGGGCAGGTACCCCCTCGCCCCTTGGTACACACCCCCCCTGGCAGAAGGCCCAGAGGGGGTATGTACACCCCCTTGTAACGTTAAAGGCATGTACGAGGAACATACCCCCTCAGAAAGAAAGCCGGTACATACCCCCCTGGAATACTCGAACCTGCCCACGTCTGAAGGTACCCCTAGTAGTTGGAAATGGATAGAAAATTGAACCCCTAACCACAATAAAAAAAAGCATTTTTTTTACACGTAAATGGCCGTAAGGATTCTCGGAAAATGAAATTAATGAAATTTTCGAAGATAGGCAAAAAAATAGTACTTCATTTCCACAGACTAATTTTGACGAAAACCCACTCAGGGGTTGGTAACGCATCAAGAAAATTGGGTGTCGGGTCTGGGTTCTGGTACCCATGTGGTGACCCTCCCTTGTGAGCACAATTTGACCTGTCTGCCGTGCCAGAATTCAAGAAGTATACTGTTTTAAGCACTCTTCGATTGTTCGCTTTGGATTCAGACGAAATAAGATCAAGTTGAATAAGTTTTGTTTTAGCAAAGTGCGGCCTTTTCTATCATCAAATTGAGAAGTAAAATTACTCAAACTTTCGTGAAGGGCATACAGACGAGAAAATAGACTTATAATGCTACTTGTATTCCCATCCCACGCCTTGAATGTGCATATTTTAAGAGTATTTTTGTTGTATTTATTTCCGGTCTTAACTGGGATCATCGGTGCTCAAAAATTAAGGCTAGTCAAAAGCAATGCATGCGAAGACCAGTTGTAAAAACAATTATTTTGATCCCAAAATATGAGTAATATGGATTTTCGAAATCTTTCATCAATTTGTACAATATCACAATTACACTGGGGGTAAGTTGAGAGTGAAAACCTATGTACATGTAACGACAGAATGCCGGGATTTTCAAAATATTTTAAAAGTTATAGGACTTTCTGTTTTAATTTTAGGTGAAATTTTATTTGTTCTTAATACTTTGACATTAAATAGTTTTTTTTATTCTAAAATCGTGAAGTTTCACCGTGCAGTCCAGCTGATCATCAGATTCGGTAAGTATGGATTTTCGGGGTGGGACTTGAACAGAGCAGAATGGCCCACTTATTAACTAGTCACATGACTCGAGACCCAAACTTTCTCTCCTTCCGTGTCTCCCATTCGCAGAATTATTTATTAAAGTCTTACTAATATCTATTCCATTTTCCTAACACTTCAGTTCTTAAACTGAGTTGATTTCCATTCGGTCTTGTACAATTCCGACTTACAAAGCTCGCTCTTTTGAACAGCTAATTATGGTGCATGGCTAAAAATAATATGACATAGACAGAGACAGAGACAGCTAATCGATGATACAATAAAGAATCGCTGTGAAAAAAATAAAACGTGGAATATCGTAACCTCCAAGGCAAATCATTCAAAAAATGTACCCCAGGAAGTTTAAGTTTTTTGTCTAATGTTAATACCATCACCCTATTTCAGGATTTAGACGAAAAATTCGACATACAGTGCTGTATAGTTTTACCAGCACCCAGCAAGGACACTTTTTCTTGTTTCCTTCCTTGCGTAAATGATTTGTAGACGTGGTTAATAAGATGAACTAGGTACTTGTGTGTGTCTTCCAGGGTTTTCCATCCCTTTCCTACTTACTTGTATTATTTTGTCCTACAAAAATGATCACCTGTCTCTCTTTAGTTGCCATAAGAATAATGTCTGAATTTGATTGAACCCCGATCGTGCAGCTTTTAGCAATGGTTTTTACTCACCTTGAAATGCCTTCAACTTTTAGCTTGAAGCTATGTCACCAGTAGTTCATCACCATTACTGCCTTACTTCCAAAGTTCTGAAGGTATTCCATCGTTTGGTATTTTGTGAAAGCATAGTGGTAGTTCCCACGAGACTTTAGTACCTGAACAGGTTTAGCACGTTACGCACTTGCAGATTGTGGACTGTGGTTTTCCAAACAAGAAATAAATACATTTTCAGGTCTGATTGTGTGGTATTGAATCCACGTTCATTCATAATTCACTTTCTTCACAATTTTTGCTGTGGTTTTTATGTACAAGTTAAAGTTTTTCTCAATTTTTCTCTACTCAAGCTAATAGTCCGGGACTGTGTCAAATATTTGTTTAGTTTGCTAATGAAAGTGGATCCTAAGTCTTATCCTGCTCTGTGCTTCCGTCCCGTGCATCCCCAAACTCTCGTGAGTACCGTTTTTTAAACCGACCAATGTAAATTAGTTCGTAGTTGGATAGCCGCAAGAAGAACATATTTACAAAGCTGGATTGGATTCTTTATTTACGTCTTTATTTTCGTCCAAATGCATTCACAAATACAACTAAGATCTTAAAGAGTCATGTCACACTACGTGTTCTTAATACGATTAATAAGAATTATAGCGTCAAGTCTCCTAATTTCATGTGAGAAGTCAAGGTTAAGGTAAAGGTATTTCTAATTGGTTATTTAGAGTTGAAATTATTAAAGTTGAGTTGGAATTTGTATGGTATATTCACTTTTCCATCCATAATTTGAGATTATCTAACACACGATACCTCATTTACTGAATCAGAACGGCTGTCCTTGTATTGTTTCAATGCATGGTTTGGAAATTCCGGTCCGAATGTCGACAAGAGTGAAAACTGAAATTCTTGATTAGTTATCTAAGAGTCTCTCATGTTAAGTTCTTTCATTTATCGTTTTCCATGACAAAGCAGGGCAGGGGAGGTGTCCTTCTATTCTAACTTGAATGTATGTAATAGTCCAATTCTGACAAGTATGTTTCATTTATTGAAAGCATGAACGAACCTCACTTAAATATTTGATTCATTACACTGCTGTCACGACTGAGCTTATCCCTCGGGCAATGAAAGTGCAAGGAAAATCATGACTACAATTCTATTCGTGAACGCAAGGTTTATTTTGATTTGACGTCTACCTGACTTCTCGTCACATATTTATTCCAAGTTATTTTGTATGATTTTAATGGCTCATTTTTTGTTCATTCCATTCATAAGCATCTGTTGACTTGCATTGACGTAGAACCCTGTGACCAAGAGTTTTCCTACAGACATTAACAACAAGGACGAATACGTCAAGTTATACCAAGCGAACATTCCTTGTGGAATCCTTGAATTACTTTAATGAGTATTAAATGTTAACTTATTCATCTTGTTTGCATAATTCCGTCTGAAATGGCCCAAACCAATTTAATTACTCGTATATTCCTACACAACTGCTACAGTTGTTCCAGTATCCAGATTTGGTAAACGTGCGTTTGTTTATCAAGGTTTAAAGCAATGACTCTTTCCAATCCCAGTGATATCTAAGCAGCTGACTTTGTTCGTTGTAAGAAGTGTGTAAAAATAATGTACTGTACAAATGCATTCAGATGATATAATTGGCACGAGTGACTAGGCTATTATTATTGAAATATGACTTGCAAAATGATTATTAAGTCGAACTTTTAATTTGGTTCGTTCTTAAATAATTGTATAAACCTTAACTAACTCACAATTTAACAATCTTCTCCGAGGGCGTTACCTTTGCTAATAAATAAATAATTTAAAATGCGTTCAAACTATGATTATTGCGCACATGTTAACCTTTAAGTTGAGTTATCGTATTGGCAATTGAACGTATGTATGTATCTCGGAACTGACTTGATAACGGCTGGATTCATTAATCAGAAATATTCTACGAAGTACATTAGTAGTCAATCTATATTGGTTATAGTAATACATGGGTTAAATCCTTTGCGGTATTGTATGAGTTGAGTAGGTATGTGTCTAACCAGAAGATAACTTTTGCCTTACATGAATGAAAGGAACCGCTTTTGCTCGAACAAAATATTACAAAAAGTCATTTACATTATATATCGTGGTGGTAGTACTGGTAGTAGTAGGAACCTCAGTCTTGTAGTTAAAATTAGCAACTTTCGCTAAAAAGTCGTTTGTGAAACTGTTGTTGTTGTAATCTTGTTACTCGGGAAGGAGGTTGAGAAAGTGGTAAGGTTTGGAGTCCCAAATCAAATGTCATCCTCAGATCAGACACTCACAAGGCAGCAGAATCTTTGCAAGGATACCTTGTGTTCTTATTATGTAGTCATGTAAGGTGAATCAAACTAACAAACAACAACGGCGTGAAGAATGAAATTTTAACATTTTGTTACGTAACATGCATATAGTTGCATAGAGGCTGCAATTACGTCAGCACCAAGCAAATGGCAATGATTTAGGAAGGGGTAAAAAAATTGTGAGTAAATGGCAATGATTTAGGAAGGGGTAACAAATTGTGATAGTGTAACGTGAAGACATGGAAATGGAATGAGTGGATTTGTAAAATTAAGTCTAATAACCGTTCGGTTAGTTGCTTTCATCTTTTCTTTCCTTAACAAGATATTCTCACGGAAGGATGTGAAAATGGAAAGTTTACATCAGTAAAGTGATTGGAATTTTTTTGGATACGCTCACTTCAAACCGGTATTGAAACCATCTGATTTGATCCCAATCTTGACGTATTTAATCTGGTCTTAGTCAGGTCTTGCAAATGAAAATTCTTAATGCCCCAACGTGCTTAAACCGTTGCGGTTTCTCCAGTCAAACTAATATTGTAATTTAATAGTCTACTACTGTTCGAACCATATTGTGACAGTTAATTGTCGGCCCTGCAATTTCCCGTATAACTTGCTCATATTTCACCTGTAGTTTCTCGAGAATGAGATTTGGATTAGCCAATTACCCCCACAATTCGTTTGACAATTTCCGCCTTCCGTTTTTTGCTTAATTCGCTTAGTTATTTTTTATGCAAGAAGTAAACCTATTTTTTGAATTCATTTCCCAAGACATATTGGTCTGATAGCTACATGATACATGCGTGTAGCAAGGGCAAGGCAAAGAACGAATTAGTGCACGCACGAGGAGCTCCGAAATTAGAAAATGGCTATCCTGAATATGTAATTTTTTTCTCTTCAATCAGAAGTTTCACGATAATTGGTTTCGTATTAATGGAATTTAACTTTGCTTTCAAATGCCTTAGATCTACTGTGTGTAGCATTTTCTATCGCAAGCACCACACAATGTTGTTCATAATTCAGTTATTGGATTTTTTTACTACAGTTAGTCGCAAAAGTGTGAGAAACACAGACATTCCAGTTTGTGCACATTGAAGTCGTTTTATAGAAAACCGAGATATGTGCATTTGGAATAGCAAAGATCATTGAAAGACATAAACATTTATTATCTTTTCAGAACCTGAATCCGTAGCCCGCACTGGTTTTACGAATAGTAGTATGACGCGAGCATTCTTCAGAGTCAGAGTGACAGAATTCTTTATTCATATCATAAAGTTCCGTAGCCCAGTTCAGTATATTGACCGATTTGTTTTCAATTAGGTGTTACAATATTCCGACAAAAGCTTGGTATTTTGAGCACTCTTCAATTGTTCGCTTGGATATTGACGAAATGAAATCAAGTTGAATACATTTTGTTTTAGCAAAGTGCGGCTTCTTTTGCTCCACAATTTACGGCGCAATAAGATTGCAAGCTTAAAAAGTAAAGTTTTCCTCAATAAATATTTCTGTACCAAAATCCTTCTTTTTATTAGATTTGGTTTTGCCTGGAGTCACCTGTGTGGATTTTTGTGTCTATGCTTCAACGGCAATATTTTATAGACTAGGATAATGCATGTTACGTCGGTAGAATTGGACATTAAGTTATGCTCTAATCTTTCTCAAGGACACTCACTTTACATTATTTGAGGTTGAATTATGTTGAATAAAAGTTCAGAAGTTCATTTTTATTGGCAAGATATCCGAGGAAGGACACCATGATAATTGTTTCTTTTTTTGCAATGATCAAGAACAAATTCTAATGTAGCTTTTCTTAATATTAAGTTCTAGGATTGGGCATGCGAAGGATAAACACTCGTCCTCAATTACGTATATCTCAGGTTTTGATGCCAAAACTTGTAGTTAGACGTTATTACATAGGTAGGAACAAGGAACATCTGTGTTTAGAAATGATCAGCGGATGATCCTAATACATTTTTATGTGAGTAAAACTAGATAGATAGCTCTAGCTGTTCACTTGCAGTGTAATTTTATCGTAATAGTTCCCTAGAAATATGTATTAAACATTCCTTGAGATCAGTCACATTCTATTGACGTCACCTTTGTTTGTATCATGTTTTTGAGAGTGAGTATTTAATAGGACCAAAAACACTTTATGTATTAAAATACGTAGAACATGTACAACAAAGGTCATTGAATGATTGGAGCAACAATATAAGTTCAATTTCAGGCAGGTCCTATATATGTTTTCTATTGTACATATAATTTACCGAAAGCTAAAAAGTCCACCCATAATTAACATACAGGGTGTTCCAAATTAATATGAACACTTTAAAACATTCATAGTAAACCAAAGTTTGGACCAGATTCTTGAAAAAAATATTTTCAATGAAATTTCAAAAGGACTTTTTTTTACAATTTTGACAATTCACGATTAGTGTAGGATATTCTCGATACAACAACGACTTTTCTTATTTTTGCACTCCCAGAGCTAAATCGGTACACTTCTTATGGTACGCAGGGCAGCACCCAAAATCGCGTAATTTTATTCCAAATTGTTTTTCGTTTAAATTTTTAGAACTGTTTTTAAAGTTTTTAAAATATCGGTACCAATTATGACATTTATTTCTGACAGTTTCAGACATCAAACCAATTCGTAACCATGCTAATAACGTTCTTAGGCTCTGAGTCTCTGAGAGTGCAAAAATATTCAAGGCCGTTATATGCAACACACTTCACTAATTGTAAAATGTCAGAATAGTAAAAAAAGCAAGTCTGTTCGACATTTGAATCAAAATATTTTTTTCTGGAAATCTAGTCCATAATTTGGAAGATATGAATTTTTGAAAGTGTTAATAATCATTTGGAACCGTGTTTATTATATATTAACGTTGTTATATACAGGGTGTCTACGAAAAAGCGCACAGTTGTATGGTAATATTTTGGCTTAGTTACGAAAACATTACAGGCAATGAGATTAAACCGCCCAACGACGAAAAATACCCAAACAACTGTGCGCTATTTCGTGGACACTTTTCTGTTTCCATTTTTTAGAACAGGAGACAACTAATTAACAACCGAGTGTTGGGTTTACTTTGGAGACTAGCAAACTTTAATGAGAAACATTAAATCCGATGTTTGTAATCATAAAATTAAAAGTACTACATATTTTCGGACGACAACAGCCATGAAATATGTCAAAACATTTGTAGATTCGTTGCATGACTGTTGTTGAATTCAATATTCTGAGTGAAATTAGTAATCTGATTTTGACAGTGATTGAGACGGAAAGGAAAGCTGTCTCCATTCTTTCATTTCGTTCTATGTCACATTTCACTGGAAATGTCTGGATGACGACTGATGGAATTAAGTTGGATTACTTGTGCAGAGTCCAATAGCAATGTTACTAATGTATTCTGCTAGGTAGATTTAATTTAATCCACTTTGACTTCCTCTTTATTGCTCTATTGCTTTATGCTTTATCTGGATCGACGTCGATCGTACTTTGCATAAATATGGTTATGATGAAACCATTTAGATGTAAGGTATGCCAAGAGGAAACGGATAGTTAAATTTCGTTGTACGACTTTTAATATAATTGCTTCAGTTGTTTACTAGAAACAACTATATATAGTTTGTTTTATGCTGTACGAATATTTCAGTGGTTGCAATTGCAATGAGGAAAATTAAGTAAAAAAATGAATGATTGTACCTCTTTTAAATTCATTTCATTTGTTAAAGTCGATGAGGATGACTATACTCGAGTCATTTCAGTTTAGTTTTACCATCCATACTGTTCGGTCGCCGGGTCGTGCCAGTCAGGTGGAGATACCTCCAACGTACCGCAACTGAATTATTATTGTTCTTTCCGATTAGTTCCAGAGGTAATACATAGTATTAATATCGAGTCTTATTGTGGCTAGATTTGAGCTTTTTGTACATTGATGATTTAATAGTAATTACTACAGACGAAGGGTAGGGTATAACAATTGAATTTCCAGCTGAACTACTACTCGGAATTTATGTACAGCTGAAATGTTTTTCAATTTTATTGAAGGTGACTGTCTAATTTTATCGAAATGATCCTGTTTAGATTTGTGGTTCGTCGGTTCTTCGTATTTAATTGTATTGAAGTGCCTCGTAATGTGTTTAATGTTACATACGTATTAATTGTATTATTATATTCTTCAATAAGGTTAACTTTGAAATTGTAGTTTTTATATTACAATTGTGTTGTACACATTGACATGACGTCAGCGTTCCAACGCTGGTTAACTAAAACTAAATATATGAAATCTATTCATTTTATACCACGAACACTTGCAATATCTGTTCAATTGATATTGCTTCTCTTTACTGCTTGGTAAAAATTATACTAGTTTTCATATTTTGAATTTAAAGTCATCTTGACTTCATATCTGAGGACGTTTATTCGTAATGAAAAGCTGTACAACTGATAAAGTACTAAAGTTTAAGGGCTTGAATAAAATTCACTTTTTGTGTAAACCCTGAATATTTATTAGACATTTTTGTTTTACGAATCCCATTTTCCGTTCATACTATTTGATTTTTCTGATTAAGCACTTCTCATTTCAGGCAAGAACGATTCTAATTAGTACGATTGGGCTATTATTAATATATAATTTTGGATTCTTAATAACAAATAATTGGTAATTCTATAGGTTTTAATCGCTCAAGAACAAAATGTGTCCACTATGGCCAGCTCACTATCTTCTAATGTACATTCTCATTTTGGGTCCACTCTGGCTATTGTCTTTTCGAGTCGTTGGTGCTGCCGCTAATGCGATAGATAAATGGGATGTGGCATTTAATCCATCAAACCTGTCGCACCTCCTTGTCGGAGAAGCAAAAGCCGTACAGGTAAGTATTTTGCACGCAAATCACGCAATGAATGAATTCTTGGCAGTCTTCTAATTCGTTGTGGAAATTTCACAGATCACGTTTAACAAAACGGAACTTATAGAAGAGGATGGGCGAATATTACTGGAGTATGAAATAGATGATCCAAATGTAGTGAATATATCTCCGAATGAACTGGAGATAAATCGGACGGATTTAGAAAATAATAAATATCCTGTTTTTAATGTGACGGCGAATTTTCTGGGAAATGCAAAAATTCGAGTCAAGAGACAAACACACGATAAAGAATTAGTCTCAGACTATTTGAAGGTAACTGTAAATCGTGTCACTGGGCCCCTGGACAAGGCGTTCACGTACAGCGTTGCGGCACTAGTTGCTATAATCTATGTCAACATGGGAGCCGCATTGGACACACGCATTGTTATCGAAACTATGAAGAAACCCGTTGGACCAGCCATTGGAATTTTCTCTCAATTTTTAATTATGCCACTGGTACGTCTTGTTTCGAATATGTCAACCACTTTTACCGGAAATTATTAGGATACTAAATGACTCTAAAAAAATTGCGTTACTCTTTAATTGTTTCAGCTTGGATACGGTTTAGCAAGAGCATTTATTACTAAAGCTTCTCTACAATTGGGATTGTTCATAACTGGTTGTTCTCCTGGGGGTGGAGCGTCAAATATTTGGACTTTAACCTTGGGTGGAAATCTTGATCTCTCAATTACAATGACTACAGTCTCCACGCTGTCAGCTTTCAGTATGTTCGAAATGATATATTTGATTAAGTTTTTGTTACATTTACTTAAAATTTTGTACAATTTTTGTCGCAGTTATGATGCCCCTTTGGATTCTAACACTCGGTTCAACAATAACTCAAGAGGCTAATCTCACAATCCCTTACTCAAAAATTGCTACATTTGCTGTTGCATTAGTTGTGCCATTAGCTATTGGACTCCTTCTCCAACGAGCGTGGCCAAAAGCGGCAAAATTTCTCGTCAAAATCCTCAAACCGTTCGCCGTATTTCTCATCGTTTTTATCATCGTGTTTGCCATTTACACGAATATGTATCTCTTCAGGCTTTTCACTTGGGAGGTATTTGCGACTACATTAATTACGAAAGATGTACTCTCAAATCTTTCACAAACTTATTAACAATTTAAAACTATTTCCCAGATTATGCTGACGGGAACTCTTCTTCCTTGGCTTGGCTATTTACTCGGAGGTGGAACTGCCTATGTATTCAAACAAGACATGCGTGACGTAATTGCAATCGCAGTTGAAACAGGAGTTCAAAATACTGGGCTAGCTATTTTTGCTCTTAGATTTTCTTTGCCCCAACCGGAAGCTGACCTGACAACAGGTATTCATAGTTCAGCTAATGCTAATTGTCGGCATAACTTGGCAAAACTAAAGTGCACTTACCGGATATTGTTTACAGTGCTTCCAGTTGCAGTTGCCATCATGACGCCCGTCTTACCGACCTTGATTCTGATTTATATGAAAATTCGGGGCTATTCCTTCACCAAGGAAGAAAAGAAGGACCCTCTTTTCACCAAGCCAATTGAGGAGCTAACACCAAACGGAAGTTTCATATAGTCTAGTAGACTTTAGAACTACTACGGGTGCTGATTCTTTGTTAGTCGTTCACTAAATACTGACCAGTGTTTATCTGGAGAATTAATCTGAACTCAGCAAGCTTCAAAGAGCTGCCGTTGTGTTTATGACGATTATTCACAAATATATATCAATTATAGCGTAACTTGAATTCGAAGGCATTTAATCAGATGCGAAAGTTTATTTAGTGCATTTCAAGTTCTAAAAGCAAAATGTTCTCCTGTTATTATAAGAATGTCCAATTTCCTCTAGTTTCCGTTATTATTCCATTCCTTACTGATTCTGTATAACTCTGTATAACTGGTTAATTCGCCCTTAGTATGAACCAAGTAGTGGTGCGTATTCTGTCTTAGAAATTAATTGAGAAGTTTTGAGTCTGAATGGGGATCAACACAAGGTAGTTCCAGTTCGAATGAGAATGAAAATATACAACGATCCGTCTAGTACTCTTACTGTCAAAACTCCAACATCTCTGAGAATACTTTCCGAATTTCGTGTTCAACATCCGTTTCTGCCGTGTCACAAATTTTGCTTTTCATGCGGTTTTACTGTGTATATTCTCTGTATATACCAGATAAACCTCCAGTTTTCCAGAAACCTCAGGTCATTTATTTTAACAGTAATAGTATAATTAATAGAAAACTTGTATCCTTGTATTATGTATGTTTAGAAGGATGTCGAGATCAAAAATAGTAGTGTGGATATGCGGATCATATACATATAATAAATAGTGTGTGTTGCAATTCAGTTTGTGTTTACTCATTGATCACATTATAAGTACTACAGCGAATATTATTAAGTTGGAACTGACGGGTCTCGGTAGATCTTAAACTAACAACCGAATCAAAAAGTACCGGAGCTGTTAATTTTTTACTAAATTGACATTAACCTATTAACAGTTGACTTCACTAGACGCATACTAAAAGAAGACATCCAAACCATCACGCTAGTACATGTTCAAAATGGATTGAAATTCTCATGTCGAGCGTTATTCTAATACAATTACAACTGTTAAGTTTATTCTCATTCATATGAATGTAAACCAATACAATCAAGGACAATTAGTTATACTTGCACTAATCCAATAATAGTTTAATAGATGTGCAGAGTTAACATCTTTTTTAACCATGAGTCAGCTGTAAGTTCTGTTAAAACAATCCTAACCATAACATTAAGGATTGAACTAAATACCTCTCACACTTGTTTGGTTATTTTCAATAATCAATAGCACCTGTGGCGTAATATTTTCAAAAACATTCAACACTTTACGATGAAACAAATGGCAATGCCTCCCTTCGTCGTGACAAAATCTTATACTACATATACCATTGAAATTCATAGCCTAAAACAGACGTTGTCCTATCTCTCACTATGCCCCAGTCTTTGCTGTGAGAGGGAAATGGGCTTATCTTCTATTCTCCTTGTCTAGATGGATCCACCTGGTTTGTTCTCGAACCCCGGGTTTTCTAGTCATAAGATATTTGGCTTGGTTAACTCGTTACCCGGTACGGTACTGGTCGGTCACCAAAGGTTGTCTCACCTTAATTTAGGTAAAAGCACTCATTTCCTAATGTTGTAATTTCTCATCCAAACTACATTTAAAAGCCTCAAAAATATTTCAGGTAACCGCAGGTTATTGGGCTACTGAAAAGGTTATTCGGACAATTATTGGTCGCGGACAAAATACAAAGGAATTTGAGACTGGACTTTGTTATTTTTATACGACGACCACGACCTTCGACTTGGTCGCATGCAGTTGCCACTAGCGCTGGATAAAACTGATAAAAGGTGTCTTGAAGCTGAGATTAGACATCAAACCTGTACTTGTATTAATTTCAATAATAGTTGCCTTAGGGCTGCTGGTGAACATCCCGATTACCTATCCCTCACGACCGTATTTTTGACTGGTCGCCCGGGACAGGTTTTACTATAGTTTTGCCGTGAGAGTGCAAGTATCACCAAGCCCCTTCCGAATCGAATGTGCGATGATTTCGGAGAGCAGGAATTTTGAATAATTTCTTGACTGGCAGATGAAAGACTTGACTTGGACTGGTCATTGACCATCGACCAGTGTGACGTTAGTGACAAGAGACTCACTGGACCCTCTCGTGTCTGGATCGTGAAGTTTGACCTTGAGGCGAAAGTGGAAGTGGACACACATGCTTCATGCGCTCCGCACCACAACGGCAACGGCACTCAGAATTCCTTCTTTTGTCGTCTCCAGTTCTCATAAATACTCCACGTTCTCCACGTGCCTGGTCAGAACATCACATTTTCATAACTTCCCATAATTTCAATTTCCATTTTCTACCTTCCATTCCAAGTCAATTTCATTGAGGCTGAGGCTACAACTGAGACTGCTCAGTTTCAATTAACACGTCCTTAGTTTATGTGATTAGCGTTCAAAGGTGAAGGTTAAAAACCCAGAATTTCATCAACTTGGGCAATTGTAAAATTACAAGAGAACGGGACTTCCGAAGCACGTGTAAAAATGGGAATCGGGCAAATTAGCACACTTCCCCAATAGGGGGAA